>RJWT010037299.1:0-13087 GCA_004365215.1 Cuniculus paca | reverse complement strand
TGGTTCCCTGTCACATAGGGCATTGTTCTCTCTCCTGTGATTTTCAGTCTACGAATTTTCTTTCTAGCTAAATGTGTTTCTTGTATAGAGCATAATGATGATGGATCCTATCTCCTGATCCACTATGCCTCTGTTTCTTTCTATTAGTGCCTTGAGGCCCTCTTGCACTGCATTGTCTCTGCCATGCTATTTTCCTGCCATTGGCTCCCTATTTTTCCTGTCCATTCAGTCCACTGGAAACACTTGATGGTCCCTTCTGTCATTATTCCTGAGACCGTGGTCCTTTTTCTCTCTCTCTAAAATGTCCTTTAGTAATCTTTGTAGGGTTGGTTTGGTGGTCATGAATTCCTTGAGTTATTCTTTGTCATGGAAGTATCTTGTTTCTCCATTAATTTTGAAGGAAAGTTTTGCAGGGTACATCAGTCTGGGTTGGAAGTTGTTTTCTTTCAGGACTTGCATTACTTCACTCTAGCCTCTTCTTGACTTGATGTTTTGTGTTGAGAAGTCTGCTGTGATTCTGATGGGTTTTCCTTTATAGGTGATCTGTTTCTTTTCTCTAATAGCTTTTAATATTTTGTTCTTGAGTTGAATTTCTGGGATCTTGATTGTTATGTGTCTGGTTGTAGATTTATTTTGGTTATGGCTAGCTGGAGTTCTATATGCCTCACTTATTTGAATGTCACTTTCTTTTTCCATGCTTGGGAAGTTCTCAGAAATTATTTCTGTAAATAAGGTCCTGATGTCATTTGTCTTGACTCCTGCTTTTTCATTACATTTTTAATTCTTAAGTTATGTTTCTCTGAGTTATCTAGCAGCTGTTGAATTGTTACTTCCTGAGACCTTGTTATTTTTAAGAGATCTTCCCTTTTGCAATCACAACCTGCAAATCTGTCTTCAAGGTTTGAAAGTCTATCTTCAGTTTCTTTCAAGTGATTTTGCCAGCTTTCAATTGAGTTTTTAATTTTCTGGATAGCTCTTTGAGTCTATTTCATGCATTCTAAATCTTAATTTTCTGGATAGCTCTTTGAATCTATTTCATGCATTCTAAATCTCTTTTATATTATATATATTCCTTCATGGTTTCCCTCATTTTCCTATGCTCCTCTATTTTTTTTATCTGTGTCTTCTTTAGAGGTGCTTAGTATTTCTTTTACTATGGTTTTCATTTCTTCCTTTACCTGGGATAGAATTTCTGTTCTATTTTCTCTTATAGCTTCATGAAGTTGTTTCTTCACTTCAGTTGACATCACTTCAGTCATTGCAGGTGTGTGATTCTCGATCTCCTCCCTGTTTACCTCTCCCGGACTTGTGCTGCTTAGGTTGGATGCCGGAGATTGCCCTCTTCCTCTTCGTCTTTACATATTCCTGATTCCTCCACACACCTGGGTTCTGTCGTCCCAGGGACCCTGGCACTGGCCACAACTTCTTGGAAGCGAGACTGTTTGGCTTTTCTGGCCAGTGTTGGCTATGGACAGCTGATGGTGGTTACCCATGCCTCTACACTGAGCTGGGTACCGACTCACCTGGAGTTTGCAAAGGAGCAGACCTGGCCAGAGCCTGCTAATCTAAGCTGTTTAGGAACCTAGCTATGTTGTCTGGAACGCACATGGGAGCAGAACTTGATCCAAACAGCTTCCACGGGTCTGCCCACAGTCTGGAGCTGCAGAATGACTGTTTGATTTTTCTGGTCAGTGCTGGCTGTGGTATCTGATGGTGAGTGCCCATGCCTCAGCCCTGAGATGGGTACCAGCCCACAAGGGTACCAGCATTTGCACAGGAGTGTAACTGGCCAGGGCCTGTGGATCAAAGCTGTTTAGGAACCTACATGATGTCTGGAATGTGCAAGGGAGCAGAACTCGGTGCAAGCAACTTCCATGGGTCCACCCACAACCTGGTGCTGCCAGCAGAAGTGGGTAACTGTCTTGGCTCGGGGCATATCTTGCCCAACTCCAAAATGGTGCCTGGCCAATCACTGTTTCCCATGGAGGGTAGAGTCCCCTGCACTCACCACCAGCCAGTGCAGATCTCTGCATCTGCCACTCTCTTTCACCCCTGCGTGTCTCCACAGAGATCTCGGGTCGACCGTGACTGTGACGGCAACCATGACTGTGACCACAACTGTGACTGTGACCAGGCATCTCCAGGTTCAACAGCTCTTCTGGCAGGGTAAGCCTGGCTCCAGGCTAAGGCGTTGCCAGCCACCACCTTGTTCTTGGTTTAAATTCTTCTTTTTATTCTCTATAAGCTTCAATTCATAATTTAGATTCTTACTGGGTCCAGGGGACCCACTTCTTTCCTTCTTGTCCTCTCCATGATGTTGTATTCCAACATCTGAACTGTTTCTCTCAAAGAGACTGTTTACTCTGCTGTTTACTGTTCTGCCATCTTTTCCACAGATCTATGTGTTCATTTTTTCTTTTCCTAATTTTGCTTAACGTATCCTCCAGACTCATCCATGTTGGTTCACTAGTTTTAACAGTGATGAAATAAGATAATTCAAATGCCTGTTAAATTAGAAATTTCTAAATTTAAAAAGTTGAAGTACTAAGTCATTGGAAAGAATGAAGCTGGGTGTGGTGGTACAGGTCTATAATCCTAACACTCTAGAAGGATGAGGCAGGAGGATGGAAAATTGGAGTCCAACCTAGTCAACTTAGTGACTTAGCAAGACGTTGACTCAAAATAAATTTAAAATAATTGGGACTGGAGGTATAGTTCAATATGATGACTCTGAGTGCAGTTCTTAGAACTTCAAGACAAATAAACAAACAAATTAAATAAATAAATATAAAAAAATAAAAGAGCAAAGCCAGGTGTGGTGGTGCATACTTGTAATCTCAGCATTCAGGAGGTTGAAGCAAGAGAATTACTGTAAGTTCAAGGACAGCCTGAACTACATAGTGAGACTGCATTTTTAAAAAAAAGAAGAAAAAAGAAAAAGAAAAAGAGCAAAGTAGATTCATATGTATTTCTGGGATCTGCCATTTAATAACTGTGCAAACCTCAGCAAGTTATATCTCAGTGCCTCCATTTTTTCCTTTGTAAAGGGCAAAATAAAAATATCTACTTTATAGAGTTTTATGGGAAGCAAATAAATAACATGTTGTAGACTAGAACATCTGGCACATAGAAGACACTCAATATGTTGACTTGTTAAAGTTATTATTTCTCTGTATTTTCAGATTAAAATGAGCAAGATAAATAAAATGTAGATTGCAAGTGGGTATAGATAATCTTATTCCACAAAGATCAAATGGTGGAATAATGTTCATTACACTGATGATTTTTCTTGTCTCTGGAACATGAGTTTTCACAGCATTTCATATTTTACCATATATATTTCTTAAACATTTGGTTTTTTTCACTAACAGTCTTTCAAAACACTTTATGGCATGCAGTGCATAATCACTCCTACTCCCTTACATTTGTTGGCTCATACAAGGAGTTTCCATAATATTTTATCAGGTCAGAGGGGTTGGTACACCTTAGGGTAAAAGAGTAATGAGACTAGAGCAGTATCTGTCAAACCAACTGTGGCAAAGCACCAATTTTTAAAAATGACTTTATGTTTTAGATCAGGAATTGGGTGGAAGGTGTAGAGGTTTCCCATATCCCCTGTTCCTATGAAGTTCACCTCTGCCTGTTGACATCCCACAGCAGATGGTTGACTTTCACAGTTGAGCAGAGCATTACCTCCCCAAAGCCACAATTCACTCTTGGAGTTGTACATTCTAAGAGTTTTGTCAAGTATACAGTGACCAGTATCCTCCATTACAGCATTGCCAAAAGTAGTCTCATTGTCCTGAAAATATTCTGTGTGCCATCTATCCATGCTTCCCTGCCTGCTAAACCCTGGCCACACTGATGCTTCTCTCAGTGTTTGGCCTTTACCAGAATGACATGTAGTCATATGTAGCCCTTGCAGCATGTCATGTAACCTTTTCAGATTGGCTTCTTTCACTTAGTGATATGTATTTGAGTTTTGTCTGTATCTTTTCAGATATGTTAGCTAGCTTGTCTTTATCAGTGAATAGTATCCCATTGTCTGGATGTAGGATACATTATTTATTCATGCACTTACTGCAGGACATCTTCGTTGCTTCCAGGTTTTAGTAGTTATGAAAAAAGCCACTGTCAATATTGTGTGTAGATTTTTTGTGTGGATTTCTTTTCATTTTCACTTCACAATCTCTTATAGACCATTTTTCTTTAAAAGTGTTTTATTTTGGTAAATACTGAATCAGTTAGAAAGTACCTACCATTTTAACATGTTTAAATCTTAACCTTTGGGTGCATTTGCATCAAGTTTTAAAAAGAAAGAAAGCACAACACCCTTCTTTGCATTCCCCCTCCCCTTTCCCTGGTTCCCATTACCATTTGAATGTTCTCTTCCTATATCATTCTTTAATTTAGCTAGAAATTATCTTTCTAATGTTTTCACTCGGCAGTGTCTTTTCCCAACAATATAAATGCTACCAACAGAAGCAGCAGGCTGTATTATTTTTGTTGTAATTTTATGTATACCCTCGTGTTAACAAGCCCAAGTGCTTTGCTTTCCTTTGTGGTTGATGGCAAGTGCAATGAATAAAATAGTTCACATGATGATCTGTAGCAATAGCTAAATAGCTCACACAGACAAATTATTCATCTAAGGATCTACCATGAAGACAACAATCACAGGTATTCTATTTGACACATTTCCAGGTAGGGGCAGACAAATTCTCCAGAACATGAATTCACAGTAAGGTTAACTAAGTTATTGCTGTTTCTTATGTGGTTTTAGCACTTGTCTTTCTTTGCAGTGGTATTCAAACCTTGTCTCTTTCCTCAAATCCCATCATTTCTTTATTGGCAGATTCTCAGCACAAAATTTTTGAGATCAAAGCCAACCTGACTTATCCCCTTTTCTTCCTTTTAATATTTGTGATGCATGCATTAAATTTACATTTTAAAATTCCACCTTTACCTCTAAGGCATCGCCATGTGCAGTCGCTTTCTTTCTTGACTTTCCTAGAGATATGTTATTACTCCCTACCTAAAACTCTCTTCTTTGATTTTTGTAATAGTACATTTTCTTGGTTCTTTCCTTAAAATCTCTTTCTTAGTTTTATTTCCTAACATTTGCTACTCCTGTCTGTTGCGTAGTAATTTAGAGTAAGATAGTAAAGATGAAGAGATGGATGTGTTTTTTCTGAATGTTTTTGATATGGAGTTAACAGGACTTGACAGGATGTGGTGAGGGAATAAATGAAACATAGAAACCACCAAAGAATTCTAAGTTTTTAAATTTAAACAGCTGAATAATATTATGGTGTTACTTATTGAGAAATAATGGGATGATAGGCATCAGGGGGTAGAAAGTAAAGAATTCTATTTAGGTAATATTACATTTGAGATACTTGGTAGTCAGCTAAATTGGTATGGCATGCTAGTTGGATATATCATCTGGGATCAAAGGGAGAGATCAAACAAGAGATTTAAGAATTATGAGCTTACAATGATATTATTTGTAACTGAATGAGATAATTCAAGGTTGTAGTCCTCAAATATTAGTGTGCATCAGAATCATGCAGTGGGCTGGTTTTGCTAAAATACATATTTCTAGGTCTTGCATAAGAGATTCTGATTTGCTAGGATTAGAACATGGCTCAATAATTTTTATATCTAATGTCTCCAGATGATGCTGTGACTGCTGGTCCCAGGAACTAATTTGGGAAGTGCCGGTGAGGAAAAGAAGATGTAATTAAGAAAATAAAGATAAAATGACTGAGAAATGGGGTCAGGGCATGCCAACATTTAGAAGCTTAACATAAGATTTTGAGAAGACGGGCCATTGAGATAGGAAATAATCTAGAACATGGTGACATAGAAATTAAAAGAAAAGATTTTAAGAAGAAAGAAATTTTAGTGAATGAAGAAAGGTAAGTGACTAGCTCAAAAAATAAATAATTTTTTGATTAAGCATCCATGCCATTAAAATAAATGGCATGTATTATAACGTACACATTAGATCTGGTGTCTCCTTGTTCATCTCTAGGTTGTGAGCCAGAATAGTTTGTCTTGGGAGAGGAATGTAAAGGCAGCACTGTCGATGACATAGTCTTCTCCAAAGATGACCCAGAATCATGTCAGGTCCTACCTTTCACCTGACCTGCTTCTCAACCACCAAATGAGAATATACGTTGTGCTTTATTTTATAGGGTTGAAGAAGAACACTAGTAAGTAGTGGCTACTCTGACGCATTTCCTGTATCAATGGGAGAGAGTGAGTGAGATAGTCTCCCTCCCCTTCTCACTTAGCTTGAGTGTTTTCATTCTAAATACACATGATTTTTCTAGTGCTTCTGATTCCTCTCTCCTTACCCCCAGACATTTTAACTTTAGGGGGTCATTGAAAAATTCTTTGAAATCAATGATAATATGAATCTACAAGGACCACTACCCTTTTTCCAATTACTTTGCTAAACCTCATTTTCAATACTATAGTTATAGGGTCGATAGGGCTCGTCTTGCTTTCAGAAAGTCAAGATGACTAGATTTCGACTTTTTATAATTAAAAAACAGTAGTTTTGAGACTTGGTGATTTTCCCTCAGTCCCCACTGGATTGTAATCTCATCAAGTCATTAAGAATTTACAACTAAAGAGGGAAAATAATTACTGTCTTCTACGCATCTCGGTTTACTTCAATCCCCAACCCCACTCCAGTCACTCTCTCCATTCCCGTGTGCCATGTACCTTCGCATCTCCATGCCTTGACTCCCAGTGTTTCTTCCTCTAAAAAGGGAATTATACCCCATAACACAAAATTCATAAACTTCCTGCTTTCTTCAATGCCTCAGCTGAATCATTTCCCACCCCCCTTGGCACTTCCTCTTCATTTTGTTGTAGCAATTGTATAAGTTAACATGTGCATATACATATACAAATCTAACTGTGTGATTGCATGTATACAGTATATTTATATGTTTTCTACATGAGTATTACTCTTTCTTTGCTGGAACAGGATTTTCCTAATTTAATTGAGATTAGACTGTACAAGTCGATCTCAAATAGTATACCTTAAGAAGCATTACAAGAGAGGTCCTAGGTGATTATTATCAATTGAAAAGTACTAAAATGGCATACAAACTCTTGGAGAGTGGGAGCCACAGCACACATTTCAGGGGATAGACAATGGTATGCAGAATTAGGACTGTAGTCTGAACTGGCCTTGTGCCTAGCCAGACTTGGTGAATGAATGGTAGTGTGTTATGGGCATGATTTCCAAGTGTTTCCTACATGATATCAATGTATGTTTGAAATAGTCATCATGGAAATAATTTCTTTGCACTTAAATCATCATATGTCATCCGAAAAGTTTTACTCAAGTGCAAGTTCACTATTCAATAATAGAACCTTAGTTTAGATTTGTTTATGAGAGCAATCCTAAAGAAAAAGACTCAGGATCAGTAAATCTTAGAGGATAGTGTGATTGCTGGTCTCAGAAGGCTGATATGTGAGATAGTGAAATCTGTTGGCCTATGAATTGGTATTGGTAACTGTTGTAAGGTTGCCAAAATTTGGAAGAGAGGATATAAAGGCAAATTCAGACAATTAACAATTGTGTGAAAGGCCAATTCAAACTAACATTTGAGCCTAAATTATGGAGCAAATTTCTAAGTGTGATCTTCCCTTTGCATTTCTCTTAATGTTATATACCACTACATTGGCAAGAGACTAATTGTGAATGAAAACCAGTAAAAAGGAGAGCTTCATCCAAGACATTATAGACTGATGTATTTTTCAGATAGTTTAGTTGTTGTAATGATAATTCTTACAGAATTTCACTTAATAGAAATGGTACATGTAGACAGAGAATGAAATTTAGCTTGACAACCTACCATTTAGCTTGGGAAGGCACATTATTGTAAATTGCAATTCAGTGTTTATAGATATTTTTGAGCTTTTTTTTCTTCAGCAAATTTCTTGCCACTTGAAGGTTAAAGTGGGATAGAGTTACAAAGAATGTACAAGAAAAATTAATAGAAGCTCAACAAAATTTTCTAGGATTAAGCAAGATTAAGCAGGACAACATACAAGAACAGCACTTTGTAAACTATAAATCACCACATAAATATTTATTGTATGACTGTATAAAAAAGAAATTCATTTGTGATCACTTATTATTTGTATGACTTTGAGGCAAATAGAAATAACACTCTTCACCTATTAAAATTAATACTTTTTGATGTACATGCCACACAGATACAATGCCTAGAAATTGGCATGATTATTACTGATTTATTGCTGTGTAACTACTAACAAAATTTTCACCATACTGATAAACTAGTTGGTTCAGCAAACAAATCCACCACACTTCATGGAGCATAGCAAGGGCACTGATCCAGGTGCTGAAAAAGAGTTTAGTCACCCTAAAAACAGACACTGCATTTTATCTTTTCATGGTTTGCAACTTAAGAACAGAAAGCACAAACAAACATCCATGAGTATTAAAAGTATATATACCAAAAATCACACTAGCTATTTTAAATGCTGCATTTAATTTTGTAAAAGTAATTGTTTAACAGCTACTCTACTGCTACTGAGGCCTTGGCCTCCTCCTATCTCCATTTTGTCTAGTGGCCCCTATATGCTGTTCCCAACCCCTCCTTCATGTCACATTTCCTTATCAACCTCTTGTTGTCCATACAGATTATTGTGTCATCCTATCTAAATGTCTCATTCTTGAGTACCTATAGAGGGATGCTGAAGTTCTTTCAGAAGGATTAGCTCATTAGGGTGTGGAGGCAATAAAATGTCTTCTAGACTGGCAGAGGAGTATGTGCTTTATTTATCTTTTATTTGCTGTTATTGATGCAAAGCTGTAGCTCTAAAACTATGGTCATTACTTAAGTTGTTTTTCATTTATTATTTGTACATAGTCATAAAAATGAAAGAGCAGGCTGTTGATTTCAGGAAAAATTTTCAATGCAGACATTATCTACTTTTGATCAGTATTTTTCCCTTGCCTGTATGTCCATTTTTAATATGCCCATAATTGCCATGATTTGTTGAGGTGGCATCCCCTTTACTTTCTGTTAAAAAATATGGCAAATGAGGTTTAAATCTTGTTAAAATTACAGAATTTCCTTTTACTCAAGGCTCCTTACTCCAAAACAATCCAGTTTTTAAAACTTACTTATTGTCTCTAGATTATTATGCTAAATAAAAAGTGACTTTTTTTTCAAGTGGAATGGAAAAAACAATACTAAATAGTGTTATGACTACAAAGAACTGGGATTTTTAACATTTGTCTGAGGAGCTGAGACAAGTTTGTGTTCTCTATATTAAGAGTTGAAGAACTTGCCAATTGAAGTAGGTTTGATTGATCTGCTTAAGACAAAAAATGGTTTTTCTGACAAAGTGTTAATAAAATCTCTCCAGTAGTTATAGGCTGCTTTCAAGATCTTACCGTTTGTTTTTGAAGTAATGAAATTTATAGAGAACTATTATAAGGTTCTAATTGAATTTCACAGAAATAGCCCTGTTGTGACCCAAAATGGAGGAGAAAAAAGCCCATCCCACAAATCCCCACACAATGAAGCAACTCTGTGCAGAATCATTGATGAAGGATGCAAAGTGGAAAAGAGAGGCCTAACTCTCAAATAATTAGCCCTGGTTAATTAAGACTTTTAAGGTATGGCAAGTCGATGTTGATAAGTTCTGCGGGACATACAGAGATGATGAAAAAGATTGGCAGCCATTAAAGTGAAGTGTTTATTAAAACACCTTTTAAATAGTTGTGGGGTATCATAAAAAGCCATCTTTAAAGAAACTTATTAAAATTAAAATAAAACCTAGATGGAATTGTTAATTTCACCACCTGCAGCTTTCACAGAACTTTCTCAGTGTTTGTGAAAGCTTCTGCATACTTCGTGGAAACCTTAATGCGTTATCTAGATTCTGCACTCTCCATTTTGGTAGGGCGTGTTAAAAGAGGTTAAAAGAGGATGGCTGTCATATTTAAGCAATAGTGATGCATTAAAATATTTTCTTTCTAAGGATGATCGATGACTAAAAAGAGGGTACGCAAATGCCTTGTTTTATGGATAATAAAGTGATTTTACTTGTGAATTAATAAGTTGATAGAAATCTTACCATTCATTGTCTCTTGATCTTTGTAATAATCCATTGGAATATGGAAAGCAAATATATGAGATTTTTAATTTTTATATGAATAAAGTGAAGGTGAGAGGGGAAGAGATTACAGAAGTTCACACAAGGTTATACAAGGTCATACTATGTGTAATTGTCCCAGAAGTGAAGATACAAATTTAATATAATTATAAGATCAATGATATTTTAATTACTTTATAGAAAAGTCATGAGAGTCAAATGAGATTATATACACAATCTTCAGGTTTTTTCACAAGCTCAGTGATTGGTACATGTTAGCCATTATTGCCATTATTATTGTTATTTGACACCGACTCGTGCATATAAAAAAAAGTTAGAGCTCAGTAGATGTGTAATCCTCATACTCTGGGAGATTGAGGCAGGAGTGTCTTAATTTCAAACACAGCCGGATAGACCCAGAAACTGCTGTGACTGTTCTTTCTCTGTGTGCTGTTTGCTGTACAAGCAATTGTCCAGAGTTCTGAGACCTGGGGAAGAACAGGCTGACTTTTCATTAGCGTTTCTGGACTTGTAAACTATTCTGCTATGGAAAATGGTATGCATTAGAGCACTAGGCTTATGCTTGCCTGAGAAGTTGACCTGTGCTCAATTGTGCATGTATCTGTTTGAACCTCAGCATTTAGCAACTTACAAAAACTCTGTATCAAAATAAAAAAATAAAAAAGTCTGGGGAGTAGCTCAGTGTGAAGGCCATGGGTTTGATTCCTAATAACACTCAAAGATACGCACTCCCTCCCATCAGATCTCTATATATTCAACTGCTAAGTTGCCCTATAAATAATGTTATCTATAGTGAAAATAGCCACTAACAATGTTTTGAATTCCTCAGCAAAGAATTTAGACAAATAAACAGCTCTCTTTCCTGCTAAACTTGTCAGCGACAAGTCAGTGATTTGGTTAGCTCCAAATTGGACTTGTACAGGGGATAGTCTGTGTCTATGTCAGTGCCACCTCAAAGTCTTTGAACATTTGACTTTCCCAGGTTCTGTTCACTCGGATTTGTCATCAGTTAAGGGTTAATGTGGGCTTGACAACTTTGGGATCAAGAAGCCTTTAGGTTGTCAAGACCCAGAAAGTGCTGTGACTGCTCATTCTCTGAGTGCTGTTCACTATACATGCAATTGTCCAGTGTGCTGAGTCCCAGGGGAAGAAGAGGCTGACATTTCATTAGCTTTTCTGGACTTGTAAAGCATTCTGCTCTGGGAAACAGAACATATTAGAGTACTAGGCTTACACTTGCCTGGGAAATTGACCTGTACTGAATTGTGCATGTATTTGTCATGAGTCCAGCCTCAGTTCTGAGGATGCAGATGAGGCAGCCTTGGTTAGTTAGCACAAGTGATTGCTATAAAATATCTGGTTGCTAAAATTCATTTACGTTTGTTTTGGGTTGAGTTGAAATGCCATGGCCTCAAAGAAATCCTTCAATTTCCTATTTTAATATCATGTTAAAATAATAGGCAATGACACTCTTGGTGGGAAAATAAATTAATACAGCCATTGTGGAAAATGATATGGAGATTTCTTTAAAAATTAATGCAGTAGTCTGTCTACTGAGTATATACTCAAAGGAAATGAGATCAGTATTTGGAATAGATATCTATACTCCTATATATTCAATTCAGCCTAGTTTGAATAGCCAAGAAATGGATAACCTAAATGTGTATCAACTGAGTAATGAGTGAAGGAAATGTGGCACATACACACAGTGGACAATTATTCATTGCTATAGAATGAAATGCTGTGATTTGGTACAACATGGGTGGAACTGGAGATTATTATTTAAGGGAGACAGCCTGGCAGAGAGAAGAGTACTGCATGATCTCACTCATAATGTGGAGTTTAAAAGAGCTGAACTCAGAAGTGGGAGTAGAATGGTAGTTACCAGAGGTTAAGGAGAGTACAAGGAACTGGGAAGTTTGATCAGTGGTTACAAAGTCATAATTAGAGGAAAAGAAGTTCTGGTATATTGTTATACAGCAGGGTGATTACAGATGACCATAATGTAATATATATAGTATCTAGAAGAAAGAATTTTGAAAGTTTTATTGAGGAGATAGAAATGTTAACCCTGATGTGAACACTTCACAATGTGTACATGCATTGAAACATCACATGATGTCTGTTATGATTTGTGTCTTCATGTCCCTCCAAAGCCTCATGTGGCCATGGGGTGATGCTTTCCAGAGGTGGCTAAATCTACAGTTTGTGACTGATTCATTGTTAAGTTTTGGGATTAAGCGTATGAGTGTTGCAACCACTTTAGGGTGGGTAGCTTGCATACAGTATAAGAGACAGAAAGAGGCGTGCTCTCCCTTCCTCTCTTGTTGCTTCTGTAGTCTTTTACTGCCTTGAAGGGCTGCCCCTCTCCCATATGCCACCCTACCTTGGACCCAACCAAGGACTGAAACCTCTACAAACTGTGAGCCAAATAAACATTTTCCCCCTTAACTTTAGTGTTGGGTATTTTATTCCTGAAAAGAGAAAAGTAACTTTAGACAGTAGTACTCCATGAATATGAGTAATTTTAATGTATCTGCTAAAATAAAAACTTCCGCTAAATTTATATATATTAACTAACAAGCATGCTTTCCAAAGGTAGTTTTATTTTATCACTATTTGAAAATGTAAAGAAAGTTTCATTTCATATGTAGGATTTGTATGTAGCAGTGTGCTATGAAAATTTAAGTCAATGTACTTTACTGAAAAAGTGGCATGAAAACTAAAAAGACAATATCCATACTGAGCTACATCCTCACCCCTTTTAAAGTTCTTTTAATTAATTTTGAGATAGGCAAGACTCAAACTTGCAAGTCTCCTTCCCCAGCCTTCCATATGCTGAGATTGCAGGTGTGTAACACTGCATCTGGCTGCTTTTACTACTTTTTGATGGTCAGGCTTAAGAAACTAA
>RJWT010037298.1:0-13082 GCA_004365215.1 Cuniculus paca | reverse complement strand
TTTCCTCTCTTCCTCCCCTTTTATATTCTGTGTTGGCTGTTGGCATTAGAGCAGTGCCAGACCAATCAGTGGACTGATTTGATAATCACCCAGCCTTAATCTTACCACCCTTACTCCTAGCATTGCACCAATCAGTCAACCATCTCTTAAAAAGCCCTACCTATGACCGCATCAGGCTGTGAGGGAACATCCAGACATAAGCCATGACAAGTAGTATTTAGAAAAAGTTGAGAGACAGTTTTTTATAATTGTGATCACTTCTTGCACTTGAGGAAGCTTGCTATTCAAATATTTGTAAATCAGTTTTTAAATATAAAAGTTGCCTTCATTGAGGTATTTATTTGTACAGTGAATCTTTCCAAATAAGTGACAACATAAAATTTTCATATTGCGTATTGACTTTCTTCCTCCCTCCCTCCCTTCTTTTCCTTCTCCTATTAATTTCTTCCCTTCCCTTGCACCTAGCCTGTCTGTGCTGGAGTTGAACCATTGAACCCAGGGCCTTGCTTATGGTAGACGAGCTACATTTACAGCCCAATTTTTAAAGATTTTTTTTAAACTACATATTTGAAGCATGCTGCTTCGTGAATGAAGTTTGAAATATGATACTTGCTTTTATTGTAGTTTTGTTGCCAACCTTCTATGAAATCGAAGGAAAAATTTGAGAGTGATAGTATACATTAAAATAGTTTGGCTTACTTATTTGGTGTAGTATTTGAGGATATAAAAGTAAAGCTTTTAAGTGTCATTCTTAGAAATTACTAGATTTAGCTCAGAGAACCTGCCAGTAGAGCATGGTTAACATGCTTCATTTAGGATTTTATTAATAATATATTGGGTTGAAGTATAAAAACAATATTTATGGCAGAAGATTATCGTGGAAAGCTGTGATTACCAAGAATCTGTCTTGTCTGCTCTGTTATAATCTTCTGCTTGTGAGTTTCTTTGGTCTCTCATCTGACTGCCCTCGTGTATACTTCTAATAGACTTGGTGTGGAGCATTATCCCACATAAGAACATGACGAAGTGTCAATTTTATGTAGGATGTTGCCTGAACTTTTCCCCCTTGCATTCCTGCCCCATAGCAAGAAGCATTTTTCTGGCCACAGTTGCCTTTCAAAATTCTTAGCATAGTCTTAACTCCTGTTCTATATGTTCATGTTCTTTTTATCACACCCTCTCTATCTTCCGTGGCAACTCATGTTAAAATCTTATCCCTTTTCTTTGGGCTACTTGCCAGAGGCAACTTTTCAAATTATTTATTTTGATATTTTACCTCTAAATTTATCGTATCATGTTTTTAGTTCTCTCTCTGTTAGTTTTTTCTTGAATTTGTACTTTGGAAGGTAGGAGTTTAGTGTCTTTCCATTCTTACATTCTTTCTAAATTGAATCATATTTATTGTGGCAGACAAGATACATCATTATTTTTATTGTACTGAACATCTAGTGTAATTCCCAACTCAAAGGATATTAAAGTTGGGTTGGCTGAGTGCAACATACTTTTCCTGTGTAAATCTGTTCAGGATGAGAATGGAAAATAAGATCTGAAAAGTTACTAACAAAATGAAATATTAATATTAAAACAAATGTTCTCTTCACCATTCTTGATGTTAAAGGATGATTCTTTAAAACACTTTTATTTGACAAATGGGTTGACAATTACTGGATTCGTATTTGGGTGGCTTTTTCTCTGTATTACTTATCATTGAGTGGTTTGAGCAGTGATGCTTACTTTTCTTTAGGTTAGTATTTCTTACTAAAAAGCATGTATTGCCCTATTATACTTTGTCCCATTTTACTGGGTTGTGAATTGCAACTCTGGTAGTAGAAATAGATTGAACACATTTCAAAGTCTTAACATGTCATGTATAAAGAAAGGGGCCTTCCCCAGAGAGAATGTTGTCAGACAACAGTAGTATTGTTTACACAGTGTTATTTTGTGCTTAAAATGTAAGAAAACAAGATTTCTTAGTTTATGTAATTGAAGACTGTTAGCTAAATATTTCTGTGTTAGCTGAGATTTTTAAAAAATGAGTACATATCTGCAAAAGGAAAGTAAGTTATTTGCTGGAAAAGTTGGATTTTTTTTTTCTCAGTGATCTAAAAGCATTGTATCAATTTCAGTGAAGCATGATACCTCTCCATCTTTGTTTTGTATTCATAATTACAAAATTAAGGATTTGAGCTTTTATTCAAGAATAGTTTACCTCTTTAAAGAAATAATTCTTCTATTAATGACTCCTTATTGTGTATTGGAGTAAATAATATTCCTTGGGCTTAATTTAACTGTTGAGAAGAAATACAACACTCAAATGGAATTCCTTAGTGACCAAACAAGGCAATATGATATATCCTTTAATACCAGTATATGGAAATAGAAGAACTGGGATTATATACTGTCACCTTTTCAATTTTATCCCTGTAACCTTCCACTTACCCACTTTCCAAAAGCTTATAGTAATGACTTGAAAATGTTATGGTCTTTATATAGATGGCCCCCCACAAGCCTCATGTAGTCATGGAAATGGCTAAATCTACTGTTTGTGATTGACTCATTGTGTAGCGCTGAGATTGGTGGTGTGAGTTCTGCACCCACCCAGGGGTGGAGCTGACATACAATATGAGGTCGGAATGGGGGCGTTTTTCCCTCTTTGGTGAGGTTCGCTCTTGCCACTTGCAGTCACCATGAATGGCTGCCTCTCAGCCACACCACCCTGCCTTGGAACCAGCTGAGTATGGACTGAAACCCCCAGAACTGTAAGGTAAATAAACCTCTCCTTCCTTCACTTTGGATGTCAGGTGTTTTGTCTCAACAATGAGAGAAAAGTAAACAAGACAGAATTTGGTACCAGGAGTGGAGTCATTGCTGTGACTGTACCTGACCATGTGGTTCAAGAGCCTTTGGGAATGGCTTGTGGGAAGAGTTTGGAGAGGATCGGAGATGTCGCCTGAAAAGCCCTGGAACAGCTTAGGCTGTTCTGCATGGGAGATTCTGGTCAGAGCTCAGGAGACCAGAAGGGCTGTAGAAAGCCTGCCAGTAAAGACTAGGCTTGGGAGGTTTCTGCTGGAAAAGACTGCATTGTGTGTTGGACTGCAGACCATGTGTGTTATGGCTTGGCAGAAAGTTTGTCTGCATTCTGCTTATGTCCAGAGACTTTGCCTAAAACTAAGATTAAGGGCAGTGGCCTGATTAATCTGGCAAAGGAAATTTCAAGGCGGTCAAATGTTGAGGCAGTGGCATGGCTATTGTTGGGGGCTTTTAGCCAGATTTATGTTGGAAATCAAGAACACAGAGCCCAGCATGGTGATTTAAAATGTGAGTTTGGTTGGAAAACTGTGGACTGTAAAGATAGAGCTGAAACCTCCATTGCTGAAAAGGAACAGAATACAAAAGATGGCCTACAGGCATCACAGGAAGAGGCAGCGGGTCTCCACTCTTTACAACCTCAAAGATACAAAAGTAAAAGACTCCCCGGGGGAGAAAGCTGCAGAGTACAACATTCCAGAATGGCGGTGGTGGCCACACGAGGTTCCAAAATGGTGACATAGAGAATCCGTTCCTCGCAATCATGTTCAGAGTGCCCAGCGATCAGGCGCTCGACCCCTATGGCCAAGAAAGAGGAAAGCCTGGCTACTGCTCCAGCCAATAGCAGACCTTGGCAGCATCCACGTGGTGCTGGTTTTAGGCTCATGGAGAATGCACACATTCTGAGGTTAAAGAGGCTTCCACCCCAATTTCAGAGGGCCTGGAAGGCCAGACAGTGTGCCCCAGAGAGGGCAGTGTGTGAAGCTGTGAGTGTGAAGTCGAAGGTGCAATGGAGACTGCAGAAGTTTGGAAAAGCCAGGAACGTGGATCATCTAAGGAAACCTGCAAGAGGGGAGTAGAGCCAGCACAAGAGATGCCATGGGATTGGTGACCACTAGAAGTGCCATAGGGGTAGAACCACATAAGACCTTTGGAGCTCACAATTTGTCACAGATTGCTTCAGATGCTGGACATGCAGCTACAGGACTTAACATTTGCCCTGCTGGATTTTGGACTTACTTTGGTTCCAATGATTTGTATTTCCCTGTTTGTAACTTTTGGAATGGTAATGTCTATCTTGTGCCATTGCATGTTGGAAGTGTATACCTTTGTTTTCATTTGTACAGGGGCTTGCAGCTAAGAGTTTGCCTTACTTAGATCTCAGAGGAGACTTGGGACTTGGACTTCCCAGCAATGCTGAAACTGTTAGGACTCTGGCAACTCTTGGAAATGGACTGAATGTCTTTTGTATAAGGGATGTACATGAGTCTTTGGGAGGCCAGGGGTGAAATGTTATGGTTTTTATATAGATGGCCCCCCACAAGCCTCATGTAGTCATGGAAATGGCTAAATCTACTGTTTGTGATTGACTCATTGTGTAGCGCTGAGATTGGTGGTGTGAGTTCTGCACCCGCCCAGGGGTGGAGCCAACATACAATATGAGGTCGGAATGGGGGCGTTTTTCCCTCTGGCGAGATTCACTCTTGCCACTTGCAGTTGCCATGGATGGCTGCCTCTCAGCCATGCCACCTTGCCTTGGAACCAGCTGAGTATGGACTGAAACCCCCAGAACTGTAAGGTAAATAAACCTCTCCTTCCTTCACTTTGGATGTCAGGTGTTTTGTCTCCACAACGAGAAAAAAGTAACCAAGACAAACAGTGATCAAACATTAAACTGAATATGTACAGTTTTGCATTATTCCTTGAACATTTCAAGCATGCTTTGTGGGAGCAAAGAGTTATTAGTTATCAAAGAATACAATTTTAATTGTGGCATGACCTCTCCTTTACCCCAACCCTTAGAAACACATGGTTCTAAAAATGTAGGGTAAATGCTTTATAAAGTACACATTAAGTACATTTTCAAATCACAGTACTCTTTAATTGAAGGATATTGGTGATACGATTGAACACTAGCATTTGAAGCACTAGACTGGGTATGTTCTGTAGATGCCATAGAACCAAGAGTTCTAGAATTTTACTTTGATTTATTGTAAAATTCAAACATTCCAAGTTTTAGAGACTTTTGAGAACATCTCGAAGAATCTTTGATTTGGGACATTGGTTCTTTGTACATCTGATCTCTTCTGAGGAGCCGGATTGGAGGAGAGGCTAGTTAGTGTGACACCGGCAGAATAACCAGGGCCTGTTATCCTGACCCATGCTTTAAATATTCAGAATTGTAAATCTTGAGCTTAGGAATTTGGACTTCTTGTACCTGTGTCTTTTTAAGGGAAGTGATGCTTGTGTATTATTGTAAGTGTTACTGATGGACCTGAGTTTACCAACCAACATGCTGCTCTTTGGAAGTAAGTGACAGAAATTAAGAACTGTATTATGTCTTATGCTCTAGCTATTCTCTTCATGTGCACAATTTCACTGGTCTGCCTACCATGTTTTGTGTGTCTGCTCCTGTGCTTTGACTTTCTAGACCCTGGGTAATGATGATAAAGGTGATAATGATGATGTCCACTTTGCATTTGTTTGTAGGATCAGATGAGATAATGAATGTCAGTGACTGATTGATAACTAAACAAATTTTGAAAGTATGTCCTAGGTTCTCTTAGCACTTTATATATTAGCTACTATTTTAAGAATTAAGCCTATAAACTTTGCAAAATTAAATGATAATCGGGGATAACATCATGTAACATTTTATTTTTCTTCTTTTGAGATCATTCCATATTGTTTATATATACTTGAATCCTGTATTCTATTAACCTTTCATGAAAAGCATGTGATAGAACTTCTGTAAAATTCACTGCTTTCGACTAGGTATTTCCGTAGGTTTGAATTTGGTCTTGCATTCACAGGTAGTTGTGAAGTGGCCTTTTGACTGTTGGGGTTCATTACAAGAGTAGTAGTTTATTTTTATTATCTCACCTGTAAGAGGGAGTCCCACTATTGAGCAAGGTGTCTTAGTAGTAAACGAAGTAGCTAATTTGGATAATGAAGGGAGGCTGCACATGTGAAAAGCCACCCAGAGTGTTGAATCCAACACTCAGAGTTATCTGATGAGGAAAGAAGAAACCACCTTTGGACACTACTAGCATTTGCAGAATTTCCTTTTCACTTAATGGGCATCAGTCAGCACAGAAAAGAAAGTTTTCCCCATTCTTTTTCCTTCATGAGGCCATTTGTCACGTGTCTATCTTAGAGTGAAAAGAATGCTCTAGATAAAGAAGTTGGACAAAAAGTGGAAATTGTTGTAAAAAAAAGTGGGAAATGGAAATAAAGTTGTCTGTATTTTTAGTTTACTGGGTTTGGCATTAAAAGTTACAAATTATACAAATGTGGGCATTTGTTCTTTTGCCCTTAGCCCTGTGTAGTGACTAATAATAAAGCATTTCCCTAGGGGAAATTTATTTCCCAATCGCTCACTCATTTTTAAAGCTGTCATTAATAATGCTTAATTTTGAAGAATCTGTTCACTCATTATCCCAAACATTTATAAGTCTATTGTGTAGTTTTCTGATTAAATTTGGATCAAATATATGTATGAAACATCAGAAAATGCAGAATACCACATGGAATTATGAGATAGTTTAATTCAATTCTAACACATAGATGTATTCATTATTTTAACACAGGACTATATATCCTTTTTGGATACTCGTTATGTTTCACATACCTTTTTCCAGAGTGTTTGGTAATTAGAAAAATTCTTCAAATTTGGCTTTAAAAATGGTTTTATTTCTAGATATACTGGAAAAGGAGAACTTCAGCATAGTAACCTACAGTTTACCGAAAGGTAAAATTGAAATTCTGTTGTAAATATAAAGTGAGCAAAATGTCACTCATTTTAATATCTCATTAATTAGTAAGGGCAGAGGGTGATTTCGGAATCAGTTCAAAGAGCATTCCAGTTTTAGTTACTATACATCCAGTTGTGGTGGCACATGCCTGTAATCTTTGGGAGGCTGAGGCAGGAGAGCTCCAAATCTGAGTCTAACCTAGGCAATTTAGCAACTTAGTGAGACCTGTCTCATACTGAAAAACAAAACCAAACCAAGCCAAACCACATCATCCATGAAAACAATTAGGGTAAGGTTGCTGAAGTAGGTACAAAACTGGTTAATATCCTCAGGGCTGTTAGCTGTAATTGGGGCTTTTTATCAGGACAGAAACTATTATTTCATACTAGGTAAAAATTTACAAGTTAAATACATCACTAAATTTGGGAGTTCTAAGGAATGTTAAGAGTGTGGTTTGTGCCAAGTATATTCCCTGAAAATGGAAATTTGTCAGTTTATTGCTTCATGAAGTCTTTTGTGCCTTGTCATTTTTCCCCCATGGTACGAGACCAGCAGAAATTGCTAACAGTTCCACTTGCTAAGTAATTAGTCTTAATAACTCAGTGATTATTTATATACCAACAACTTAGTAGCTGTTTGAACAGATAACTCCACATATTGAAGCAAAAATACTTTATTGTAAATAACCACATTGCTAAATAGGACTGATATGCCTGTTGAACACTGTACAAAATCTCAAACTTGAGGATCATACTAGATGTTACTACACTCATTTTTTTGCCCATGCCAGTTTAACTTTGTATCACTGCTGCTCCTGGAAATACAGTTTCATAGAGATGACAGTCTGATGTTGAAACTGTGAACTTCCTTGTACTATGTAGTAGTTTGCATGGTTCCTGACAGAATTTCTTTGTTTCCCTAATTAATTGATTGTTCATTCTTTTTCCCTCAGTAACTGAAAATATCCCACAATAACCCTGTAGAGGTTCTTCGGTGCATAGTTTGGGAACCTAGGTGCTAGATATTCCTTGGATGGACCTTCCTCTTATATTGAAAGGACAAGCTCTCTTCTTTCTGCCTTATTTCAGATTTTTGAATAAATGTCTCAGATAGCACCTTTGAGTCTTCTAACTAGTTTGTGAAGTTTTTGTTCTTAAAACTATGGACACCTGTGGTGGTAATGTCACTGATTATACCAGTGTATATTCTGGTCTTCTTATCCAAACTGGCTGAATATAGAGACAGCCAGCACTTCTGGACTTGGACAGGGTTGTCTAGTTGATCAAGCCAAGCATTTTTTTTTTAACTTTGGTGGTCTCAAATCACATATAAAATCATGGAGGACTCCAGTATACTTTTGTTTATGTGAATTTTATTTATCAGTATTGACTGTAAAACATTAAAAATGAGAAAACTTAATATTTATGACTTTAAAAGTAACAGTAATTGGGCCAGGCGTGGTGGCACATGCCTGTCATCCCAGGTCTTGGGAGGATGAGGCAGGAGGGTCATCCTGAGTTCAAGGCCAGCCTGAATTACATAGTGAGACCCTGTCTCAAACAAAACTAAACAAAACACCAGTAACTCCACCATATGTTAATATGACTTATTGTTTTTAAACTAAAGTGAATATTTTCTAAAACAAGTATTTAGTGGAAAGTGTGGAACTATTTTTGCATCTTCTTAATGTTTGGCTTAAGGGAAAATAGCTGTGTTGTGTGTAGACCTCTACTGTACAGTGTACTCAGAGAAATTCAAAGTGAAAAATACAGTGTTTTAGTAGTGTTACTCTGAAATAGTTTTGACCCTCTGCCTGCTGTTAGTAAGGCTTTCCATTTTTATACTTAGAAATTATTTTCGTGAAGCTGTGGTTTCTTTGCATGTTACTCATAGGCAAGGTACAGATAGTAAATATTAGCTTTGTAAGACTTAACAGCTTCTGTCAATGTTAGATTCGTACTGCAAAAGCAGCTGTGGGCAAATGAGATGAGGTATTTCAGTAAAGTTTTACTTCTAAGAAGTAAGTGGCAGGATAGAATTAACCTTGGGGCTATAGTTTGCTATCTTTGTTTCTCAAGGGGAGAGTTGGTGTCTAGACAGGCTCATTAGCTGAAAGCCACTGAACTGCAAAGTGGAGGAGGCTGGATTTGAATTCAGTCCTTTTGAGTTTCACAATTGCTGGCTTTCTCAGTTGTCATGCTACATTCACTAGTAAGGTTCATGATATAAATTGAGTATAGAAGTATTGATTATAAATTGTGAAAATAATTTATCTCATTACCAAGTAGGATGGGGACTATCATTAGAATCTCACTGGTTGACTAAGAAATGGCTGGGTGTTCACTTTGTTATTAGAAATTACACCAGAGTAGTTTAATTATTTTATTAATTTACTAAAATATACACCTGAAAATGTTTTCTTTTAAATAGTCTTAAGTGGGCCAGGGATGTAGCTCAATGGCACAGTACCTGCTTGGCAAGTGCAAGGTCCTGAGTTCAATTCCTGGTACCAAAAAAAAAAAAAACCTGTAAAAACAAACAGTGTAAGTAATAACTTTATCAGTTTATATTATTATTTAGAATAGAAAATATCTAGGGAACAAAATTTAAACAGCCACAAAAAATAGTGTGTCTTAGTACTTTTCTTCTTGCTAGGACATGATACCCAAAACTCACAACTTAAAAAAGATACTTTAATTTCCTTTCCTCCCTGGTAGGCCGGCTCCAGGGCAGAAGCAGCACGGGGATAGGGTCTGTCACAGAGGAAAACTGCTCAGCTCATGGTGGCTGAGACACAAAGGCCGAAACCCCAGGACTGGGGAGGAGATACGCCTTTACAGGTCACGCACCCAGTGACCCACCTCCCAACACCAAGTCATAACCCAGTCATCTTCCACAAACTCCTCTTGAGTGCATGAAGAATCTCTTCCATACTTTCAGCTCAGTAATCCAGTTTTTTCTCCTAGTGATAAACTCCATTACCAGTTTCTTTTTATCCTTCTAGAGATTAGTCAGTGTATATGCAAACTTGTATCTTTTTTTTTCTCTTTAGAATTTTATTAAGAAAATGAAAAATAGGTACAGATTGGTACAAAATATTTGAAAAGCATATATCTTTCAAAGAATTTAAAGCAGAGCATGCCTGTATCTTGTAATCTGAGCAACTATTTTGAAGATAACAATATGCAATGTAGTGACTTGTTAATTTTCTATCAGCTTGTTTTGAAATCCTATATCATTTCTATTGTTTTATTTATTTATTTATCTTTTTAAATTTAAAGAGAATAGAACAAAACAAAGCAAAACAAAACAGAATAGAGTCAAACACAACATAGCATTTCAGAACAGAACACTGCAAGCAATACAGGTCTTCAAAACATACCAACAGGAGATTCACAATGGCTACCCTAGTGTCTCTTGCCTTCTTCAAAATGGTTGTTCATACATTTACAGACAATAAACTCAAACAAAATTAAATAATATAAAGCCAGATAAAACAAGAGTGAAAACATTACAGGCCTTCAAATTGGACAGCAAGAAACCAACGATGGCTACCTTAATGTCCCCTGTTTTCTTCAAAAGAGCTGTTCCTATCTTCTCATATTGCAATCAAATAGTAGAAAAGAGACTTAAACCAATCAGATCAAAGAATAAAAGCACCATTGGACTTCAGAACCTTTCGCCCATATTTATTGGGAATTTTGTATCTTATTGAGTCTTTCAGTTTCTTACACTAGGGAGACGATGTGGTGTTTACACATGTGAGTTTGGTTTATTTCACTTATGAGTATGGTCTCAAGTCGCATCCATTTACCTATAAAAGCCTCAGTGTGATCATTCTTTATAGATGAATAGTACTCCATTGTATAAAAGTACCACATCTTTTTTATCCATTCCTTAATTGATGTGCGTTTGGGTTGTTTCCAAGATTTGGCTATTACAAATTGTGCTGCTATAAACATGGGTACACATATATCACTGTGGTATGATGATTTCACTTCTTCTGGGAATATGCCCAGAAGCGGAATACCTGGGTCAAATGGGACTTCCAATCCTAACTTTTTGAGGAAACTCCAAACTGATTTCCACAGTGGCTGCACCAGGCTACACTCCCACCAACAGTGGAGAAGGGTTCCTTTTTCCCCACAGCCTCTCCAGCATTTGTTGTTGGTGGTTTTCTTGATCCTGGCCATTCTTTCTGGAGTGAGATGAAATATCAGAGTTGTTTTAATTTGTATTTCTCTAATGACCAATGATCCTGAACACTTTTTAATGTATTTATTTGCCATTTGTATTTCTTCAGCTGAGAAATGTGTTTTCATCTCAGATGCCCATTTTTGGATTGGGTCTTTGAATTTCGAGGACCTGATATTTTTTAATTCTCTATATGTTCTAGATAGAAGACCTTTGTCTGAAGGACAGTTGACTAAGATTTTTTCCCAACTTGTGGGTTTTCTTTTCACTCTGTTGGAGATTTCTTTTGACATGCAAAAACTTTTTAACAAGGCAAGATCCCAGTTGTTGATTCTGGGAAGTGTTTCCCGTGCACTTTGACTTTTGTTCATGAATTCTCCACCTACCCCTATGTCTTCAAGATTTCTGCCTACTTTGTTTTCCAGGAGATTTAGTGTTTCTGTTTTAATATTTAGATCTTTGATCCATTTTGACTTTAGTGCATGGTGATAGGCTTGGGTCTAGTTTTCGTTTTTGGCATATGGAAAGCCAGTTTTTCCAGCACCATTTATTAAAGAGGCTATCTTTCTTCTACTGAACATGTTTGGCCCCTTTGTCAAAGAGAAGGTGGCTGAGTGTGTTTGTAGTTGAGTTTGTATCTTCTAATCTGTTCCATTGATCCTCAGATCTGTTTTGATTCCAGTACCATGCTGATTTTATTACAGTAGCTTTGTAGTATAATTTCAAGTCTGGGATTGTGATGCCTCCTGCACTACCCTTGCTGCCCAGAATTGCCTTTGCTATTCTAGGTCTCTTTTGGTTCCAGATGAATTTTAAGAATGATTTCTCTAGATATGTGAGGTATGCTAAGGGTATTTTGATGGGCATTGCATTAAATCTGTATAATAATTTTGGTAGAATGACCATTTTCACAATGTTTGTTCTTTCTATCCATGAGCATGGAATGTCTTTCCATTTTCTGAGATCCTCTTCGATTTCTTTTTTCAGAGTACTGTAATTTTCATGGAATAGATCTTTTGCTTCCTTTGTTAGGTTGATCCCTAAGTATTTCATTTTTTTGGATGCTATTGTGAAGGGTGTAGTTTCTCTTATTTCTCTCTCAGTGAGTTTGTCATTTGTGTACAGGAATGCTATTGATTTTTGAGTATTGACTTTGTATCCAGCTACATTACTGAATTTGGTTATGACATCCAGAAGTCTTTCTATGGAGTTTTGTGGGTCTTCTATGTAGAGTATCATGTCATCTGCAAATAGTGATAATTTAACTTCTTCCTTTCCTATTCTTATTCCTTTTATTTCTGTCTCTTGTCTTAATTGCTCTGGCTAACGTTTCCAGCACTATATTGAATAGGAGCGGTGATAATGGACATCCTTGTCTTGTTCCCGATTTTAGAGTGAAAGCTTTCAGTTTTTGACCATTTAATGTGATACTGGCTGTTGGTCTGCCATAGATGGCTTTTATCAGATTGAGGTAAAGACCATCTATTCCAATTTTCTGTAGGGTTCTTATCATGAATGAGTGTTGGACTTTATCCAAAGCTTTTTCTGCATCTATTGAAATGACCATGTGGTTCATGTCTTTGGCTCTATTGATACGGTGTATTACATTTATTGATTTGTGTATGTTGAACCATCCTTGCATTCCTGGGATGAATCCCACTTGGTCGTGGTGTATAATCTTCTTGGTGACTTGCTGCATTCTGTTTGCCAGTATTTTATAGAGGATTTTTGCATCAATGTTCATTAGGGAGATTGGCCTGTAGTTCTCTTTTTTTGGTTGGGTCTTTCTCTGGTTTTGGTATTAGGGTAATACTTCCAGGAATGATTTAGGGATACTTCCTTCCCTTTCAATTTCATTAAAGAGCTTGAGGAGTGTTGGCATTAAGTCTTCCTTGAATTTCTTGTGGAATTCAGCTGTGAATCCATCAGGACCTGGACTTTTCTTGGTTGGTAAGGTTCTAATTACATTTTCAGTTTCATTAACTGAAATTGGGTTATTCAGTAATTTTCCCTCTTCTTGATCCAGTTTTGGTAATTGATATGTTTCTAGAAATCTGTCCATTTCTTTGGTGTTATTGAACCTATGAGTAAAGATTTTCGAAGTAG
>RJWT010037297.1:0-13098 GCA_004365215.1 Cuniculus paca | reverse complement strand
TTGAAGCTAATTAATATTTGTCTTTAACTTAAAGGTATAAGAAGGTTAGGTTCAATGACTCCATGCTATGAGTATAGAATAGTGCCATTGTAGACAGTCCCTATTTTATTTTCTTTCACAACTATCCAGTCCCAATTTCATGTGGCAAACTGTTTAGTGAGAAGTCCAATCTTTATCTGCAAACGTGGAGGTGAATAGTTACTTAACTAGAGCAGCCAGGTAACACTGAATAGAAATTATTTAATATAACATTATTAATCTTTTATGCAGTGCTTATGGTATCTTAATACAGGTAAGCTCTTTTGCAATACTTTATCACTGTTTTATCATTCTGTGGTCAAATCTTTTCCTTAAACCTACTGAGTCTTAAAAAACTAAATATTAAAACTTACAAAGCTAGAATGCCAAAAATGCATCAGAGCCAATAATATTTTTGATAAATTTTAAGTATACATATGTTTACAAGATTACTCAACTTTAATATATAAAATATGGACATTTTCTTTACATTAAATCTATTGGATACCAAAATGAAAACGCTTGGATAAACAGAAAATGAGACAAATACCATAAACAGCAAAATTACACTAAATGAAACACTAGTGAATATTCTTTAAATGCCTATTAATGTTATAGAGATAGCTCAAAAAAGAAAAAAAAAAAGAAAAGAAAGGGAAAGGAAAAGAGAGAACAGAAAAAAATGTATATCTAGATGAACTTTAAGAATATAAAACAAAAATAGTGATGTTTTGTAGGACTTTAATTATATGAAGTATCAAAACACAAATATATAAATATTAGGAATGGATAAAGAGAAATTTTCTAAGGCTCTTATTTTTTCTAGGAAGAGGTAAAAGAACAGATTTATTTGTACTTTTTATTATTAAATAATGTTTAATACAATCTCCAAAGTAAGCAGTATACAAGAAATAAAATAATATGTATGTAGCAAATTAATAGAAGATAAAAATTAAATGATAAAAATATATTAAGGGAACATGAGTGAAAGAAAAATAAAAATAAGATATGATATGTACATTTACCAATTGCCCAGGATTAATGTGATTATGTATCAGAAATTTAAACTAATCTCAAAAAGATTGCATTATACCAAAAAGAGGAAGGGGAAGGAAGGAGAGAGAGACAGAGATAATGAATAAAGAGAAAAATGAAAAAAATAATAATATGGATGTTATGACTTGCACCTGCATGTTCCCCTCAAACCTTCATGTGTCCATAGTTGAGGGTTTTCAGAGGTGGCTGGATCTGGGGCAGCAAAGGAGAACCTATGGCATGCATGATGCAGCTGGCAAGTTTTTATCATTGAAAGCTCTTAAAGGTTCACCATCACTGATCTAGTGTGTGTGAGTATGGATTAAGAGTGTGTGATAGGGCCAGGCATCTAGCTCAGTGACACAGTGCCTGCCTGGGAAGCACAAGGTTGTGAGTTCAATTCTTGGTACTGAAGGAAAAAAAAAAGTGTGTGATAACCAAGTAAGGCCAGTGATTGGTGTTGCATAATTCTGGGTGTGAATAATGGGAAAGTCCATCAGAGTGTAAGTGATACCAACCAATAGGCTTGTAACCTGGCTGGAATAAAAAGGGAAAGATGGAAGGCAGATTCCCTTCCTGCCTGTCCTGCCATGGACTGTTTCTCTACTACCATGCCACCGTGCTGTGTCAACCTCCCTTGAAGTAAGCCAACTACAGACTGAAACTTCTATGAACTGTGAGCTAAAATAAACTTTTCCTCCTTTAACTTGTGGCTATTGGGTACTATATCTCAGGGACAAGAAAGTAAGACAATAGATTTGACCCAAATATGATGTAGCTACATGATGCAATAAAAAGACTTGCAAATTAAATTAAAATTTGAAACACAATGTTATGGATTAAAACCTGGTGGTCAACTTAACACCAGCTGAATTAAATCAGCATGGTGCTGAGTGTAGATGGTTCACCTGAGGAAAGTTACCAGCATAAAAAGAGACGTGGAGAGGAAGAGCTGTGGCATTATGGATTCTCCTAAGTGCTGCTGTTTGGAGCCATTGGTTCTCCTGGAGGAGCTTGTCAGGCTGGCTCCCCAGTGCGAACTCAGCCATTATCATCAGAGGAGCTCGGGACCTTGTCACTGAGAGCGGCTGTAGTTCACTTTGGGGAGCTCTGGTCCTTGTGTTTAGCATCGCTCCCTGGCTCCAGAGGGGAAGATGGTTGCTATTTAATCTCTAGGAGAAGTTGTCACACTGGCTTTCTGGCATGTACTTGACAGTTTTCACGGTAGGAGGAGCACGGGACCTCATTGTCGCTGAGGATGGCTTGGTACTTTTTGGGGGAGCCCTGGTCCTTATTTGAATGTTGCTTTTTGGCTTCACTATAGAACCTTCAGCCTACTAGCACAGATGCTTCTGGTATAGACTTTCTAGCTTCCACCACAGGCCTTTGGGCCTTCCCAGCACAGATTCGTCAAACAGACTTTCATGAGTCTTTCTCATGGGCTCTAGGCCTCCCGTTGCACTCGTGGGAGGCACTGTCATGGCCTCTAGGTCTTCAGCTAGACTCATCCAGGACATTACTGTGGGATCAAGGCCCTCAGCTAAATTCTTTTTAGGTTTTTGGTGTTGTGGACAGATTTCCTGCACTTTCTTGTGTTTAACCCTGGGTAACCATCATAAATAATATTATAAATTCTGTGTCCTGATTGTAATCTTTCTCCCTGCGACCCCTGACTACAACACACAACAAGCGCTCTTATAGGCTACTTATGAAAAATATACCTAAAATATAGTATGTAAATATTGAAATTAAAATTATAGAAAAAAATATCTCATTCAAGCATAATTAAGAGTTGCTGAAGCTATGTTGTTATCAGACAGACTTTTAAAAATGAGATGGGATAGAGATACTTCTTAAAGGAAAAACACTATATTAAGAAATTATCAACTCTAAATTTATATGTACTAATAACATGCTCTGATTTTTTTATAAACGATTTTTGAGAGAACTAAAGAGAAAATTGACAAGCCCATAAAGGATTTTAACACCACAAACTCAGTAACAGGGTGGAAGTATTGATTAAGACAAAATAAGATGTAACAAAATGAAATATAGTAAGGATATAGAAGACTTAACAACATAATTTTAAAAAATATCACCTGAATGATACATACAGGATATTGTACTCCATAATATTCATTTCTAAATTCACGTGGAATATTTATTGAAATCAATCATATCATATATAGAATATATCATATTAATGTATTATACACTGTATATCATGTTAATACATAACATTCATATAACATATTACATGCTATTTTAAATTAATTGAGAGTAACATAAAGCAAGTTTCAGAAACTTTCAAAGCATTAGGTTTGTGAGTACATTTTGGAACTGTAGCTAATACTAAACTAGAAATCAGCAACGAAACAGAACTAGAAAAGCATCACAGAAACCAGAGGCTCCCAATCTCTTGGTCAAGGACTGCATAGGTCCAAGCCTGTTGGAAAGCAGGCTGCACAGCAAAGGTGAGCAGTGGCTGAGGGAAGGAGGCTCCCTCTGTATTCACAGTCACTCTTATTGCTCTTCCCGTGCCTAGGTCCACCCCCTTTCACATCCAACTGAGCCGTCTGTTATGGCAGCACCAACTCTACCATGAATTATGTGTGCATGCGCTTGATGACGCTCTCCTTTGAATCATCTCCAACCCACTCCCCCAGCCTCCATCCCTGGAAAAACTCTTCCAGGACACTGATCCCCTGTGCCAAAAAGTTTGGGGATTGCTGATGTAAAACAACAGTGATGAAACACAAATTCATAAAACCAAAGGTTCAAGGAGGAATCAAATTGAAATTAGATTTTTCAAATTAAAGGAAATGAAAATGGTACCTTTGAAAATTTGTAGTACAGATAATACGAAGCTAACAAAGATAATTAACTTTAATACACATATAGAAAAGATGAAAGACTAAAAATCAAAAAACAAATATTCATTTCAAGAAATTAAAAATCATTAACAAATCTAAGTAAGGTAGATACAAGTAAATAATAGAAAAGTGCAATAAAGATTTGGCTGAATAAGATTACTATGCATATTTATGTATATATTTAATTTATATTCTTAATAAAGGAGAAAAATATTATGATGGTGTCAGGTGTGGTGGTGCACACTTGTAATCCAAGCATTCAAGAGACTGAAACAAGAGAATCACAATCAGTTCAAGGTAATATGAGCTACAGAGTGAGTTCAAGCCAGTCTGAACTGCACTGCCACACTCAGTGTCAAAAAAATTAATAGATGTTAAAATACCTTTGATAAAATATGTGTCTCATTTAATGATTAAAAATATTCAAAATGCAAAGTAAAAATAAAGAACAGCACTCAGTTTAATAATTTAAAATTTATTGAGATATTTTTATTTTGACTATCTTGAATGCTCTTACACTCAAAAATCAAATATAATATGTTGATGTAGGATAGAATGGTAGATATATATCAATTAGGTAATTATCTTTGGAAGTTTGTTTAAATTATCTATATGCTTAGGTTTTTTACTCCTTGTTCTGCAGATTACTGAGAAAGGAATGTTATATTCTTAGTTGTTTCTTTTGATTTGTTTATTTTGAAAACAGGTTATTAGGAGCATGTGAATAAAATTTTTCCATTTTCTTGATACACAGATAAAGTTCTCATAGTAAAATGCTGACTTCTATCCCTGAGAATTTAAAAATTGATTATGACATTATTTTCTGATGTCAATATAAACACTGCAGTTTTGTTGTTGGTATTATTGTATGACTTTTAGGTTCTTTACCTTTACCTGTTTCATGTTTCAAGTGAGTTTCTAGTGAAGACCCCATAGGCAGTTTTTTCATGTATTCAGTCTGACAGCCTCTGACTTTCAGATAAGATACTTGAGTCATTTGTATTTAAAATAATCAGATATTTAATTTACCATTTTGCCTTGTCTTGTGATTTATGTTATTTTCTTCTTTTTCTACTTTCCTTTGCCCTAATTAAATGTTTTAAAATATCTCTTCATTTATCTGGTAAAGTCCTTGTGCGATCTTTGTTTTTGAGAGATTTTTCTTTGCATTTAGAATTCTAGGTCAAAAGATTTTTTTTTAACCTTTGGTATTTTAAATATGTTATTCTATTTCATAATACGTTGCACAGTTTTTCTGCTAAGAACTGTGATGTGTACCTGTGTTCCTTATTTGTAAGGTGTTTCCTAGCCTGCTTTAAATATTATCTCCATTTTTGGAGTGTTTTGATAATCCTTGATGCAATTTTTTTGCTTTTATTCTGATTGAAGTTCATTAAACCAGGTATCTGTGTATTTAATGTTTTGATTAAATCTGGAACTTTTTTTTAGTCATTTTTTCTATCAAATATTTATTCTGCCTGACCTTCCTGTGAGTCACTCCTCTGGTCTGACCTTGGGAGTCACAACATGTATATGATAGACAATCTGGTTTATCTCACAGATCACTAAACCTTTGCACATTTTTTCAATTTATTTTCTCTTGGTGATTTCTTTTCTAACTTTTTTTTTTTTGCTATAGTTTCAGTTGGCTTAACATTACTTTTGCAGTGTAGATCCTAATCTCAATAGCAGCAGGCAAATTTTTCATTGAAGATATATCTTTCATCCTTATAATGCTCCTTTTTTCTGTTTTAAATTTTATATTTTTCTCATCATCATTTTTATGTTTGTGTTAAGACTTGGAATAATGAGTACTTTTATTTTTTTTAAATTTTTATTTTTATGAGTACATATTTAAAGTAACTAATGATTACATTGAAAGTTGTGAATTGGCACATGTACACAACACATCTCAATTCCATTTTTCTTTCCCCTTCCACTTTCTCTCTACCTTTTTTTGCCAGAATCAGATTCATTTATTTACTTTATATGTCCTTATAAAGTTAATGAAGCCGGGCGTGGTGGCTCACGCCTGTAATCCCAGCACTCGGGAGGCTGAGACAGGCGGATCATTGTGAGTTTGAGACCAGCCTGGGCTACAAAGTGAGCTCAAGGCCAGCCTGAATGGCATAGTGAGACCCTGTCTCAAAAACAGGGCTGGGGATCTAGCTCAGCGGTCTAAGCGCCTGCCCGGCAAGTGCAAGGTCATGAGTTCAATCCCTGGTGCCACAAAAAAAATAAATAAATAAAAAATAAAGTTAATGAGCATGCATACACATTAACAGCCAGACTAACATGTCAAAAAATATATAAAACACATAAGACAATTGCGCTGAATCAGGGTACACTTTCAGATAATTTCTCCATGCTGGGTTACAATAACTTTTTTCTCTGATGTCACTCTTTAATTCTGTATTTTATTTATACTTGAAGATTCTTATATAAGAGAGATAATGTGATATGCATGCTTGTTTGTTTGAGTTACTTCACCTAACATTATGATCTCATGGTGCATCCATTTTCCCTCAAACGACTCAAGTGTATCCGGGCAGAGCAGGACTTCATTGTGTATAAATACACTTTGTTTATCCATTCATCTGTTAATGGGCACATGAGTTGCTTACAAGATTTAGATATTATGAATTGTTGCAATAAACATGGGTATGCATACATCACTGTGGTATAATGTCTTTAAATCTTTGAGGTACATAACTAGAAGCAGAATAGCTGGATCAAATGGAATTTCTATTTTTAATTTTTTGAGGAATCTCCATACCGAGTTCCACAGTAGTTGTAAGTAATTTGCACTCTCATCAACAATAAAGAAAGATTTCTTTTCCACCACAGGGCCTAAAGCAATTGTTACTGGTTGATTTCTTGATGGTAACTATACTTTCTGGAATGAGATGTAATCTCAGTGCTGTTTTAATTTGTATTTCTTGAATGGCTTGAAATGTTGAGCATTTTTATGTATTTATTGATCACTTGTACTTCTTCTGAGATGTATCTATTTATTTCAGAGGCTCAGGTTTTAATGGTGTATTTAAACCATGGGATGCCTAATTTGTTTTGAGTTCTTCAGATACTAATCCATTCAGAGTAGCTAGCACATGTTTTTTTCCCCTTCTGTAGGTTGTCCTTTCACTCTGTTTGTAGTCTCCTTTGCTGTGCAGAAGCTTCTTAATTTAGTGTGATTCCATTTGATGATTCTTGGCACTATTTCTTATGCAAGCAGGCAGGTCTCTGCTCAGAAAATCTTTGCCTATATTGTGTCTTCAGGAGTTTTATCTATTTTGGTTTCCAGTGTTTCTGCTTTAATATTTAGATCTTTGATCCATTTTGATTTTGGTTTAGTGCATGGTGAAATATATATGTCTAGGTTCATCTTTGGCATGTGGATAGCCTGTTTTCCCAGTACCAGTTCTTAAAGAGAACATCTTTCCTCCAGAGAAAATATATGATTCTTTTGTCAAAAAGATAAGGTAACTAAGTGTTCCTGGAGTTGTCTCTGCATCCTCTACTCTATTCAATGATTCACAAGTCTATTTTCTGACCAATACCATGTTGTTTCTATCACTATAGCTTTGCAGTATAACTTGAAATTCAGGATTGTGATGCTTCCTGCTTTGCTCTTGTTGCTCAGAATTGCTAATCTCTTCTCATTCCATATGAATTTTAGGATTGACTGCTATAGTCTTGTGAGAAATGCTATTGGTATTTTGATTGAGATTGTATCAAATCTGTATAAAAATTTTGGAAATTCATATGGCTATTTTGACTATATTGGTCCTGTCTATCCAGGAACAGGGAATATCTTTTTCAGCATACTTTAGTTTTCATTGTAGAGTATTTTCACTTTCTTTCTTGGTTACATTAGTTCAAGTATTTCATTTGTTCCTGATTCTGTTGTAAAAGGTGTTGTTTCTCTCTTGGCAAGTCTCGTATTTTTGTACAGGAATGCTATTGATTTTTGAGCATTGTCTTTGTATCCTGCTAAACTACTGAATTTGGTCATTAATTCCAGAAGTCTCTTGGTGGAATTTTTGGGATCATCTTTGTAGATGATCATGTCATCTGCAAATAACAACAATTTAACTTCTTCCTTCCTATCATATCCCTTTATTTCTTTCTCTCAACTAACTGGTATGACTAATGTTTCAAGAATTATATTGAACAGGAGTGATAATAGCCGACATCTTTGTCTTGTTTTTTATTTTAAAGTGAAAACTTTCAATTTCTCTCCATTTAGTATGATGTTGGCTGTTGTTTTATCATAAATGGTTTTTGTCAGATTGAGATAAACACCTTCTATACCTGTTTTGTTCAGGATTTTTATTATGAATGGATGTTGGATTTTGCCAAATGCTTTTTCTGAGTCTATTAAGATAATCATGTGATGTTTGTCCTTGCTTCTCTTTATGTGGTGAACTACATTTATTGAATTGCATATTTTGAATCATCTCTGCATTCCTGGGTTCCATTCTACTTGGAACTTAATGTAATGTATGAACTTTTTGATTTGCTGCATTCTGCTTGCCAGTATCTTATTGAAAATTTTTGCATCTATCTTCATTAAAGAGATTGGCCTGTAATTCTCTTTTTTAGTTTAGTTCTTTTCTGGCTTTGGAATCAGGGTATTGCTTGCTTCCCAGGATGTTTTTGGGAGTACTGCTTCCCTTTAGATTTCATTAAAGATTTTGAGGGGTATTGGCATTAGATCTTCTGTAAATTTCTTATAGAATTTAGAAGTGAATCCATCAGGATCTGGGCATTTTTTTTTTGATCTGGGCATTTTTTAATTGATGTTTTTTATTACATCTTCAATTTCTTTGACCAATATTGGATTATTCAAGAATTTTATGTCTTCTTGGTTTAGCTTTGGTACTTCATATGTATGTAGGAATTTATCCATATCTTCTGAATTTTCCATTTATTAGAGTACAGGTTCTCAAAGTAGTTACAATGACCTCCTTGATTTTGGCAGAACCTGTTGTGATTTACTCTTTTTCATTTCTAATAGTGTGAATATATCTTTTCTTTCCTTATTTTGGTAATAATCGAAAGATGCATGGAAAGGTTTGTCTATTTTGTTTAATACATTCCCACCAGCTTGAACTACTAGTGGTACTTTCTTTTTTTTTTTTTTTTTTTGCGGCACCAGGGATTGAACTCACGACCTTGTGCTTGCTGGGCAGTCGCTTAGAGCACTGAGCTAGATTCCCAGCTCTACCAGTGGTACTTTCGTGACTGATCCGTTGGGCAACCTGTATCACTGGCGGTACAAACAGAACTAATTAATTAGTTGTTTGGATTTGAATAATTACTGCATATAATTAATAATAAATATTAATTAATGCTATTCATACCAGTTAAATTGTTATAATAATAAATTTATTCATTTCATAAAACTAAATCTATTTTCATGAATTGTTTATTATTAATTAATTCTATAAATTTTAGCTTGGAAATCCTATAAGTATCCCATTGCTGGGGCATATAATATGCATTTATAACCACTGTATACCACAAATTAGCTGTAGAACAATTTTTTAGAGACCATTTTAATGTTTTCCTTAAGAAATTATATGATGACATCTGGTCTGCTAAATTAACATGTTTCTTTGCATTATTGTAATCAAATACCCCTAAGAAGTGATATGAGCTGCCCAAAGGGACAGTCCTGCATGTACCACTGGTGGTTCAAACCAGTGGAAACAAGTGAATTCAAATCAGAGCTGCCTGGAAGTGAGACATCCGAATTATGTCTCCATCATGAATGTGTTAACCGTGCCAAGAACCAAATCTTTAGTTCTTTGATTCTTTGTATTATTTCTTTAGTCTCAATTTCATTAACTTCTGCTGTTATCTTCATAATTTCCTTTTTTCCTACTAGCTTTGGATTATTAGTTTGAATTATTAGTTGGATTGTTGTTTTTCTGAGAACTTGAGGAGCCTAATTAGTTTGTTTATTTGTGTTTGCTCTGGTTTTCTGATGTGAGAACTCACTACTATAAACTTAACTCTTAAGCCTGCTTTCATTGTGCTTTGTAGGTTTGGTATATCATATTGGTATTATTGTCTGATGGTATGAACTATCTGACTTTTCCTTTAATTTCATCTATGATTCACTGATTATTCATTGGGGGTATTGATATCCATGTGTTTGTATATTTTCTGTGATGTCTTTTGCCATTGATTTCTAGTTTTACTCAAGTATAATCTAATAATATACATGAGATCATTTCAATCCTTTTAATATACTTATGCATGCTTTATGGGGTAGTGTGTGGTTTATTTTGGAGAAAGTCCATGTGCTACGAACAATGTGTATGCTGTTGCTTTTGGATGAAACACTCTTTAGATATCTATTAAGTTCATTTGTTTGAAACTTTGATTCAACTCTGATATTTCTTTGCTTGTTTTTAGTCTAATTGATCTGCTCATTTGTGACAAGGTTCCCCATTGCAGTTGTATTTTTCATGTCCATTTCTGTTTGTTTTATGAAGTTGGAAATGCCAATATTTGGTAGATAAGTTTCTAATTGGTATCTCTTCCTGTTGAATTGCTTTCTTAACTAAAACACACTGACTTTCTTTTTCTCTTCTGGTTAGTCTTGGCATGAAATCCACTTTGCAATTAGGATAGCTACATCTGCTTTTTTCTGGTTCCCATTGTACGGAACATTATTTTCTATTCTTTGATTTTTAACCTGTGAGTTTCCTTTTGATTTAAATGTGTTGCTTATATACTTGTATGTATTATCTTTTTTTTTTTTTTCTCACCAGAAATCAAACTCAGGTCCTTGTACTTGCCAGGCAGGCGCTTTGCTGCTAAACTATATCCCCTGCCCTGTCTATTCTTGTGTATTGCTGAGTTTTGTTTCTTAATTCATTCTTCCAATCTGTGTTTTTTATTGATAAATTGAGATCATCCACATTGAAAGTTATTCCTGAGGGTTATTGACTTATTCCTGTCATCGCATTATTTTCCTGTTGTTAATTTACTAATCATTTTCCTTTTGCTTAGCTGCTCATCCTTCCAGGTATGTTCATTCTTTTTGATTTATTGGCATTGTTGGCTTTATTTTCTCTTTCTAGAATATTCTTGAGAATATTTTATAGTGCTGATTTTGTGATCATGAATTTCCTGAGGTGCATTTTGCCATTGGAAATACCTTATTTCTCCATCAAATATGAAGAAAAAATTTGTAGGTTACGTAAGTCCTTAGTGGTAGTTGTTATCTTTTAGGGCTTGAAGCACTTCACTTAGAGCCCTTTAAGCCGTTAAGTTTTGTGTACAGAAGTCGGTGGTAATGCTAGTAGGTTTATGTTTATGTGTCATTCATGGCCTGTCTCTAACAGCTTTTAAGATTTTGCTTTTGAGGGACTTCAGGTACTTTGAGTATAATGTGGCACAGAGAGGTTCTCTTTTGCTTGTAGCTACTAGGTGTTCTATAAACCTCACTTATTTGTATATTTATTTTTTCCTTTATATTTGGGGAGTATTCTGTCATTCTTTCTGCGAGCAGACCTTTTTTTTACTTTTGCCATTTTTTTCTGCCCTCTGATTTTTACTTATTCCAGCTATTCCTTTATTAGTTTTATTTGAGTCATCTAGCAACTGTTGGATTCATTTTTCATTTTTCTCTTGCGGTTTTTAAGGTACTTCAAATATCTGTCCTTGAAATCATTATTACCTTCTAGTTCTGAGATTCTATCCTCACATTGGTTGCTGAATTTCTGGCTGAATTCTTTTCATGCAAACCAATTCTTTGGTAAGTTGGTCATTCATGCTTTGTTTAGCTCATCTAGCTTTCTATTGGGATCTTCTGAAAGCTCCTGCATCTTTTTGCTTAATTCTTCCATTATCTGTTTAATGATGTCTTCTCTGGTCCCTCTTTGATCTGTTTTCTAACCCCTCCTGTTATCCTTTAGAATAATTCAGGTGTATGGCTTATTCTTCCCTTTGGTGCCCCCTAGATTGGGACCTGGGGAATTGAGAGTTTGGGGAGACATTTTGTTGCCTTGTTTTCTCACATTTCTATTATTAGTTTTTGTTTGTTTTGCTTAATACTGAGGTTTGGGGATGCCCATAGTTTAAAATCTATGTTGCTAGTGCAGAGATCTCTTTAGTTGGTTTTCAATGTTTTTCTTTGAGCATAGCTAATTTTAATCCTTTGCCATGGCCCCAAGTTTTGACCACTTTGCTTAATTTTGGAAAGGAGGGTCCAGTGTAGATAGCTCAACCATGAAATTCTCTGGGAATGTACTGTAGTATTGTTAAGGTCACAAACGTAATCTGAGTGATGCTTTACAGAGAAATAGCAACAATTAATTATGAGCCCCTGTTAATATCAAGTGAATCAGCAATAATACTATACTCCAAGACAAATTGGATATTCATAAACCATAAAGAGCAATTATGTATGACCCTTAATCCTAGAGAAGTGATCTGCAGTTTTAGTGTACACATTAGGACAAGTCAGATATTGACTCACAGCTTATATGGACCAAATGCAACAGCTATATCTGTGATTATGGTAGAAAAGAATTGAGCAGTAATTTTACAGAGTTAACTAATTATCAAAAGATTAGCAAAGCTTTATGGATGTACTATTAAAAATATAGAGCTTTGGAAAAGGAGAATGCAACAGGAAAACTTACAAATATTAGCATGTTTGCAACAGGGCTCTAATTCATATATCTCTCTTCTAGGTGGCTTTGATTTGAACTCTGTCATCTGATATTAAATAGCTAATCACTGGTGGTTCAAGCTAACCAGTAGAACAGTCATGTATGTACTACCAGTGGGTCAAACCAAGGGAATGTGGTAGACTCTATGACATAAGAATGAAAAAAGTAGGAGTGATTCCAGGGGTCCTACTAGGGAATAGAAGGATGTTTATAGAATTAGGTAAAGTTAAGTGTAAAAACTGTTGAGAAACAGAAGATAGAAGAAAAATGGGATAAAAAGTAATTATACAGAGTAACAAAGGGAGAAAAATTAAAGGGAAAAATTTAAAGGAAGCAGAGAAAAATTTAAAAAATGAAGCAAGAAAAAGAGATGAAAAGCAAGGCAGAAGGAAAAAGAAAAATTCCCTAAGCCTCAATACACTGGTGCAGATGAAAGGAGGAAAGGAGAGAAGGGAAAAAGAAAAAGACAAAAACACAAA
>RJWT010037296.1:0-13083 GCA_004365215.1 Cuniculus paca | reverse complement strand
TAATTCTCATTAACTCTTATTTTATTTCTCAGTCTGCCCCTGACATTTGGGAGAAACTACAAAAGGGTAAACTTGGCCCTCAACCCCCACAGGGAGACCTTCTTAATATGGCTTTTCATGTTTTCAACAACAGAGATACAAACACAAAAAAAGAAACTTGCTAAATATCAATCTGATCTCTTAGTAGTGACACTCAGGGCTCCTAAGACAGGTAAACCAAAACAAGGCAGAGCTTTCTGAGCCCTTCCTGGACCATGCTTCAAGTGTGACAAGGAAAGCCAATGGGCAAGAAAATGCCCTAATCCACAGTCTCCTCTGCAATCTCAAGGGCCACTGGAAGAGCAACTTTCCTAGCTGCCAGAGAGTGGGTAAGCCATCCTCTAATTCCTTGCCCTCAAAGGAGATCTCATCACCATTGGATTCATCACTGGCTGATCTACTTGGACTTGCTGCTGAAGATTGATGGGACTCAGGATCCACAGTTCCCCATTAAGGTATCCTTCCTGGGGCCCCAAGTCTCACTAGAGGTCTCAGGTAAAACACTTTCTGTACTTGTAGACATGAAGGCCACATATAGTGTTCTTCCTGAGTTTTCAGGCCATTATATTAAGTCCTTGATCTCCGCAGTCGGTGTTGACAGCCAACCTACACAGCCTCTTCAAACTGGGCCTATTCCATGTGGGTTCCAAACTCTCTTCTTCACACATAGCTTTCTAATTATATCAACATTTTCACACACTCCTTTTAGGTAAAAATCTCCAAAAGCTTAACTTCTCCTTTACCTTCTCACTCCCTATAGCTCTCGTCCTCCAAACACCAACACAGTGTGCCACAGACCCATCCCCTCCTCTCCCTCCTTCCCTTATTGATCCCACCATCTGAGACACCTCCAACCCCATCCACACTACCCATGCTATACCTTTACTAATTCGTCTCAGAGACCCTTCAATCTTTCCTTGTGTTCCCCAATATCCTATAGCTCCCAAACATCTATGGGGACTCAAACCTATAATCAAGCATCTTTTAGATGATGGTTTTCTTAGACTTATACACTGATTGTCAGGATTTATTTGCATTTACATGGACCGACCCAGACACTCTCAGGTCTCAACAACTGACCTGGACAGTGCTCCCTCAAGGGTTCAGGGCTAGTCCTCAATTCTTTAGCCAAGCTCAGAGCACTTCCCCAAGCTCTTACCTTTCTAAGCCCTTTTAAACTCATATATGGCCAACCATTCCTACTCCACAATCTTCCTACCTCTCAAAGTCTCCCTTCTCTTGCTGACTACATCCCAATCCTCTCTTTCCTCCGACCCGACACCTGTTAAGAGAATATGTTGACCTCTATTTTCCCCAACCTTCTGATGGGTCCAAGCCAGATCCTCCTATATCCCCAGGAGACTTAATTTATCTTAAATCTTCTAAATCCACAGGACTACAACCAAGGTGGAGTGGCCCCTAACTGGTCTATCTTACAATCCCAACAGCAGTCAAGGTTGCTGGGCAGCCATCCACATCATTCAGGCTAAGCGGTGCCCTCCTGACTCTGAACATCCCAAGTGGTCATCATATCTCATATCTCCCACCCGTCTCTGCCTGACCAAGGGCCCACAGCCACAACTTTCAGATTAACTCATGTTTTGCTATCCTACCTGGTTCTTGGTCCTTTACATTCTATTAGTTATTTTTTTTTTACTACAGAATTCTGGGTAATCTTTCCTAAAGACTCCCACATTATACATAAGATCATTTTTATAATGTTTTACATAATAACTATCTTAGTTCTCTCCACCCTCAGCTGTTTAGTTAAACATGAGACCCCTTTAGATCTGAGCTCTCACCTCCCTTACAGTGACATGGTTACAGTCTTTTCCACACCTAATCTCCAAACATGATTTCACTGTCAGGCTTTATATTTCTCATGCTTTTCATTCTCTCCAGCACAACTCCTGGACCAGACACAAGTCCTACCTACACTTTCACTTTTACCCTTTCAGATGGGGGAGTAATTGCGTCCCATAACTTCACCTCCCCTAACTCTACACTCATTTTTTAGATTCTTCCTCACCATAGCCTTGGTGGAGTGACACATTTGGATCATGGGCACTTTTCCCTTACTTGCACCGGGTCCTTTAATTAGAATAGTGACCTGCCTCCTCATTACACCTTGCTTTTTTATTTTTTTATTTCTCTCCAATCTAGGATGCAAGCACTTAACTCCACGTCCCAGCTGAAACACCTGGTACCAGCTCCTACATGGACATCAACCGTCATCGCATCAACTCTCCTGACCCCCCAACATGACACCCACCTCCTGCAGGAAGTAGCTAAAGAGACAAACACTTCACCAATTTCTAATAACACAAAGATGGGAATGAAAGGTTTCTGTCATAATAAATTGCTGGATGTTACGGCAGTGGTGTAGCCGGACCACCAGCCCCTCCCTCCCTGATTACAGCTTCCTCCTAATTGCCGAAATTCCCACGACACATCACCAGTGCCCACCCCAAGTGCCATCCCCTTCCGCTTAGTGACCTTATAACCACCCCCGCCCTGCATCCATACCCTGCGGGGAGAATAGCTCAGCCACCCAGGCTGAACATTCTCCCTCTGCATCCTCAACCCCTCCCCCCAATAAATTCTTCCCTTAGATAAATCCTGCTTCTCTACTGCACCGGAGTACCCTAACCTTAAGGATACCTCCTGCTTTTCTAATGCACCACTTAAAATAACCTAACACTGGGGACCAGAGTATGCCCTTCCCCAGGTCATATCCTCAGTGATCCATCTCTCATGTTCAGGTCCCATCTCCTAATAATACATTTAACTATGAACTCATTAATGGCTTAATCTACTGAGGAGTAAAGCAGCTTCATGATACAGTCACCTTCCAAAAGCTTCTGAACACATGTGACTTTGTGGGAACACTTTAGATTTAAACAAAACCCCTCATTGTCTGAGGAATTCAATTTATCTTCCTGAAGACTTCTCCAGAGGTACCTATCTTATATGCAAGCACTTATCCTTCTCAGGACTCACTTTGACATCTCATCACATCTATATCTCTATATGGATTCAAGTTCTGGCAGATCTAGTGCCTCAGTCCCAACTATGATCCTTGAGAAGTCATCACACATACAAAATGTTAAAAGTTTCATAGTTGATTTCATTTCTAAAGTATTTACTAAATGAAGATTAAATATATTCAGGGTATAACACATGATGATTTGATGCACGGTTGATGATTTATTATCTGGGGGAGATTCATTCCAGGATTGATTGCCAAAATCCACAGTTGCACAAGTTCCTTATATAAAATAGCATAATCTTTTCATATAACCATATAAAGTGTGTAGAGCCCACACACTTTAAATCATATCTAAATTACTTATAATAACTAATATAATATACAGGGTAAATAGTTATTATGCTATATTGGTAAGACAATAATTATAAGAAAGACTGTGTGTTCAGTACAGACACCATTTTTATTTTCTAAAAAATATTTCCTAACCACAGTTAGTTGAATTTGTTGCTATAACCCATGGATATGGAAGAGTAACTCTGTGTACAATGTGTTATTATTAGTACAATGAAATTAATGATCATATTCATCACCATTCTTTTTATTTTGAGACAAGTTCTTACTATGTAACCCAGGCTGGCTTAGAACTCACTGTGGTCCTCCTGCCTCAGCCTCTCAAGTGCTAGGATTATAGGTTTGTGTCACCACACTTGGTTTACCATTAGTTTGTACATTAGCTCTCTAAAACTTGCACATCTTGTAACTGACAGTTTATGTGTTTGGTCACTGCCCCTTTCCTTCACTTCAGTACTCCTTGTAAGCACTGTTCTACTCATCTTTGCTTTCTCTTTTCATTTTTTTGATGATGGAAATTAAACACAGGACTTCTCACATTCTGAGCATATTCTCTTCTGCAGAGCTAGACCAAGCAGTTCAACATTTTTTAATGAATTCATAAGACTTCAATAATTTTTACTTCAAATTTTAAAATAAATTTGAAGATGTATATGCAGATGGTCAGATCAGGGTGAGTTTATTGGGTACACAGAACAGAGGTTCTGTAGTTAGTGTTTAGCTTGAATAGCTGGAAGTGGCTCTAACAGTTTACTCTGGTGGTTGGTTCTGTGCAAAATCCAGATGGATCTTGAAAAATGGTCGTGTATCACTGTGAAGTCATCAGTGATGACTTTGCTTGAAGCAGCTTAAATAATCTATTAATGTGATTTTCTTTTTCATCCATCTTTATATGTGATGACTCATCTTGATGAGACATAGAACTTGAGGATCTGTGAACAAAGAACTCAAGGTATAGTGTGTGAGAAGTTCCCACCTTTTAAAAGAAGAAGTCTAGCCAGGGATATAGCTCAGTGCATAAGAGCCTGTCTGGCAAGTGCAAGGTCCTGAGATAGATTCCCAGTACCAAAAGAAAAAAGGAAGAACTCTATACAGTACAAGGAATGAGGAAAAAAAGAGTAAGGGAAGAGAAAAAAGGAAACAAAGAAAGAAAAAAGGGAAGGAGAGAGGGAGGGGGGAAGAGAGAAGGGCACTATGATTTGAGGTGAATATCTCAGTACCATTTCCCTTAGAGCTCTACCTTACTAGAGCAGGAAGAAGAGTAAAGGACAGAGAGTATTCCAGCACCAAGAATGGTGGAACACCAGACAAGAATGAAGAAACTGGAGGCAGGAGAGCTTCTCACATAATGAGATTATAGAAGTGTGGCTCAGAGGTGAGTGGTAGAGCCGAAGCCACAAACCAAGAGTAGCATTTGTTATAAATACTGGAAATTTGAAAGTAGACGAGAGCGTGGTTCGGTTTTAAAAGATATCAGCTACATTCCTATCTTGTCTCTATTGTTATATGATCTTTGTCTTTTAGCAAGCAACTATTATTTTCTTATGAGTATAATCATTATTTTAGAGTATTTCTTGGCTCTTGCAGCTCTAACATTTATTCATACACTCATTCATTAACTCACTTTTCAAACATCTGTTGCACACTTTCTGCATACTAGGTGCTATACTTGGCACTAATGATACAATAATGAGTAAGAAGTTTTGCTTTCAAAGACAGTCTAATGAAAGTGACACACATCGTGTTTTTTAAAACCCTGCACAGTGTTATAACAGAGATATACAAACATTGTAAGGATGGCTCCAATGAGAGCAAAGACATGCGTTCTAATCTCAGATGTAAATTGGAGTTACTTTTTCTCTTTTACATTCAGAGATACCTGTAAGCCAGTAATATTTGGAAGATAAATTACTCCTAGTAAGTTACTAATTCTTTTTAGTGTTTAGAAAAATACATTATCTTGACAGTGAGTTGGTAAAAAGAAAACCTCTAGCCTATAGCATTTGTCAATTTTTGTGGCATAAATGCTGCCACCAGGGCAAATTTAAGCTACCGGTGTGACACCCTCAAGCGTGGAAAGATGCACATGTTGGTCTTGGGGACAGACACGAGCTCGCTCCAGCACACAGGTGCTTCTGCTAGTGTGCATGATAGTACCCTGAGAGGCCAATGGCGAGCAGCCTTCAGGAGGCAAAAGCTATTTTCTTTTGTGCACTGGGACATTGATCTTTTGGGGAAATCCTTCATACTCTGTGGCACAGAAAATCTTGGCATAGAGGGAATGCGGCACTTTCTGAGCCCCAGAACACCCTTTCTTCTCTGGGAGTGGCTGGTCTGTCTTCATTCCTGCTTGCAGTCACAACATTACAAAGTGAGACACTGCTTTGCCTGAAAGGGTTTCCATGGCAACCTCTCCCAGCAGGCAAAGAACAGCGCGCTAAGCCTCTGCTGAAGGTTGGGAGATAAAAATAAATACTGATTAATCCAGGACTCATGTATGACTAAGACTTAAGAATCACCTGAAAACATAAAACCAGGCTGGGTGAATTCCGTATTTCCCTTGTCTTTCTTAAGGAAAATAAAACCCAGAAGCAAGTGAACTCATGCTCTGCCTTCACCATTATGGCTCCTTGAAAAGCAGAGCAATTTCCGTGAGGCGATTTCACTGGTGGTTTTCTCTCTAAATGTCTCATTCTTTGTACTTCATATTGCAAGATTGTTGCCAGGGCCCTATAGGAAAGTGGGGAACACAATCCCTAGTTCAGAGTGATTGTCACATCCTTGAGATCTGAAAGGTCGCTCCCATATCCATGTGAGTCAGTGACACCTCTGTACTTCTTAATTTTATTACTCAAAACAACACTTCTTTCATGGCACATCAAGGCTCAAATGAGCTCACTGATATGGAACATCTGAGAAAAAAAAGCTTCTATGCAAATGTAGGTTGTGATGAGGAGAAGGACTAATGTGCCTTGGGCTAAGGTGAGGCAGAAACTGGGAAGATGAGCAGCGTTGCCAGGCAGAAAGCTGTGGCTTTATTCTCACACCACCGAGGCTCACGAGACCAAACCTCTATCCCTCCTGCACTCACAAGTGCGACCTTGCCCTATGTCTAGTCCAGGAGGATTTCTTCACTCTGCACGGATGACCTCTTCTTTCGACTCCCATGTTCTTGAGCCCACATCTGCCCCCACCCTTCTGCTCCTGCCCTTTGCTCTGTGTTCCGGTGTCAGTGAGCTCACAGCCTTCTTCCTTTTATAAACCCTGAAGTCCACTTCTTCGCTTGAGCCATTTATTTTGCCCCTGAGGGTTTCAGGGCTGTGGCCTGTTTACCTCTGTTCTCTTTAGTTGCTGCCTCCTTTCAGGCTTTTATTCCAGGCTTGCGTGCATCTGCAGCATGGGGGAAAGTATCTTTGACAGTCGTTAAGGCAGACTAATACGATTACAATTCTGGAGAGGTGTGTGAGGTTTCAACTTTATTTTGGTTTAAAGGTTAGTTTTAAAAATTTATCTTTTAAATTTAGTTTTCCTGTTTTTTTTTTTAAAAAAACTTTTTTGGAAAATTATGTTACAGGAAGTTACAAAAATAGTACAAATAGCATTGTACACTCTTGGCCCAGCTTCCAATAGTGTTCTATAACGGCATTTATTTATGTGTTTGTATGTGTATAGTTCTATGCTGATTTATATAATCATTCCTATAATTAAGATCCAGAATATTTCCTTCAGGACAAAAGAATATCCTTCCACTATATCTCTATAATAATGCCTTTACCCACTCTGCCCCACCCCATCACAGCTGTTAATCCATTCTCCATCTCTATATTTGCATCATTTCTAGGTTATTCTATTAATGGTACCATGAGGTATATATCTGATTGAGGTTGAATTTTTCAGTAAGCATAATACGTTTGATGTTCCTTGTTGTGGCATGAATCAATAGTTCAGTGTTTATTGATGAATACTATTCCATTGTGAGACTATCCAGGAGTTTGTCCATCCATCATTCAAAGAAGAATTTTGGTGTTTACCGGTGTCCTAAGTGAAGATGCTATGAACATTTGTGCGTTAAGTGTTTGTGTGAACATGAATTTTTTATTTCTTTGGAATAAATGCCCAAGAGTGAAACTGCTGGGTCATACAGTAATTGCATGATTATGTTCCTAAGAAACTACCCAACCATTTTACAGAACAGTGGTAACATTTTGCATGACCACCAGCAATCTTTGAGAGATCTACTTTCTTTACATCCTGTCACTGCCTTTTATTTTAGGTGTTCTTAACAGTGTATAGTGATATAGCATTGTGGTTTTTCAGAAAACAAAACTTGTTTATTTGTTATTATTCTTTAAGTTTCTGGTCCTGGGGAGGGGGAGTGAAGACAAAGCAAGTAAGACAGGGGAAGAGGGAAGACTGCAATGAGGGTGTCTCACTGAGTCGACACAAAGTGAGAGGAGGTACTGGATTTCATGGTCTCTTCCAAGTCAAAGGTACTGTTTGTCAGGAAAGTTTCTCTAGGGGAGGGAGAGAGAAGTATTGATCCACTGGTGTCCTCTTCCATTGGTCAGTTTGACCTTAGGATTACCTTTTTCTGTGCTTCTATGTGACTCATGTGTAAGCACTTGACTGGCCCAGTAATAGTTTGTTTTTGCCAACAGGGAATCTCTTGGACCTAGCTAAGTGGTACTGACTTGGGTATGAGAGAAGGCACTGTCACTCTAGGCAGTGTGAGGTTGGTCAGGCAAGCAGAGTTAGTTGTTACAGTGAATAAGCCTGCAACGAGTGATATGGGGAAGCTAAGCGGATATGAAGTGGTGCAGAAGAGGTATCTGAGGAGGATAAACAGAAGTGGGTTGAAAATATAGTAAGGAAATTCCTCAAAAAATTAAAAACAAAATTAACATATGACCCATCACACATATATACACACAATCACACAGCCGTGTGTATATCCAATGGAAACTGGTATTTCAAAGAGATGCGTGTACCCTCAGATTTACTACATCATTCACAATAGCAAAGATATGAAATTGACCTCATGTCTTTCAGCAGATGAATGTAGAAAGCAAATGTAGTATTTATATACAGTAGAGCGTGATTGAGTCATAAAAAGATGAACCCGGGAGCTGCAACAACATGGCTGAATCTAAAGGACACTGAGTTAAGCAAAATAAGCCAGGCACAAAAGGACAAATATCATATGATTTCACTCATCTGTAGGATCTTAAAATATCAATCTCATATAAATAGAAAGTATAGGAGTGGACACAAAGGCTGAAAAAGGAAAAAGGAGGGAAATGGGTGAGGTTGGTTAATCAGTTACAAACTTACTGTTAGGAGGAATAAGTGCTGGTGTTTTATTGCACAGTAAGGTAACTACAGATAAAAATAATGCATTGTGTATTTCAAAATAATTGGCAGAAGCAGGGCATGGCAGAGAACACCTGTAATTCTGGCACTCAGGAGGCTGAGGCAGGAGGATTGCTATGAATTTGAGGTCAACCTGGGCTACGTAGTTCAAGGCCAGCCTGAACTGCATAGTGAGACCCTGTCTAAAAAAACAAAACAAAACTAAACAAAAAAGTAGTTAGAAGAAAGGGTTTTGAATTGTTTACCACAGGGTAATTTTGCGGTGATAGACATGCTAATGATCTGACTTAATCATTATACAATGTATGTATACTTTGAAACACCATATTTTACTCAGCAAATTTATGTGCTTGTTATGTATTCTGTTATGTTTCTATCACTGTCATGAAATACCAAGATAAACCCCTTGGAAGGAGGAAAGATGTGGCATGTGGCTTCAGAGGTGTCAATTCATGATCACTTGGTCCCAGCAGCAGGCAGCATATGGCAGAGCAAAGTGGCTCATCTCGCGGTGGCCACGAGCAAAAATAGAAGGAGAGAAAGAGACCTGGCCTCGGTGTTGCCTTCAGTTCATGCCCTGTACTGTGACTCCCTTTTGCTAAGCTCCACCTCCTAACATTTCTGCCACCTCCTGATGAAGCAACAGGTTGGCAACCAAGCCTTTGACACGTGAGGGTTTGGGGGACACTGTGCATCTGCACCCAAACAGGTCAATTAAAAATACAAAATACTAAGAAGTGACCACATTTCTAAGGAGTCTAAAAATAATTCAATAATTCAATATTCAATAAGGCTGGGCATAGGGGTACCCCTGTACTCCCAGCACTCTGAGGCAGGAGGATTGTCATGAGTTCAAGGCCAGCCTGGGCTACATAGTGAGTTCAAGACCAGCCAGAACTATATAGTAAGATGCTGTCTCAAAAAAAAAATTCAACAGTTGGGTAAGTTTTAATAATCTCAAAAAAGTCTTATAATATTTGTATTTAGTCTTGATAGTCAGCCTGATTTTTTCACACCATCTTTCTTCTTCTATACAATTTCCCTCCATCTGTTGTGTCTAGAGATGGAGTTTATCAGTCCTCTATCTCCTTCAGGGAGGACTCCTTCCCACCCAAGCTATCCATGCTCCCCTGCATTTGAGTTCTGCTGAGTCACACCAGGGATGGATGGATGCTCCTGGGCTGAGATGGATTCTTTCCAGTCTTAGATGGCTCGCAAGTGTCTCTCCTCTAAATAGTTTTCCTGCTTTACATTTGAAAAGTCAATCCAAGTCATTCCCTGAGACTAAATATTCCGATTATTTTTCTAAATATTCCCTGAGACTAATAGCCCTGGTTCTTAACCTAGAAGACTGCCATCATTGTGTTATGCCTGTGTTTGAAACTGGGATAAGCCTCAACAATCTTAAACCAGTAAGAGTTTATTAAAATGGTAAAGTTTATTTTTATTGAAGTAGTACATGCATAGATGGTATGTTATTTCAAAGGCAAATAATAGTGCAAGATTTCTGGCACCATGAGTGGGCTGCTAGGGGAACAGCCAGACACCAGCATTTTCCTGTGAGTCAGTGCCATTCATGGACTGTAGGGGAAGAGAACAAGTCACCAAGAAACAAGCCCTCCCTGAGAATCAACGCCATGTGCATGCTGCTGGGGGGAAGGCCAGATGACAGTCCCTTCCGGCGCACTGGCTGAGAGACAAGAAGAGCCAATCCTCCCCCCTGCCCTCCACCCCTGCTGTAAGCAACTGGCTGATCTGGAGAAACACAGGCTGCAATGATAGCCATTGAGGTAAAATACAATTTAATGCTCGTAGTGTTTAGTGTTTCACTGACATTGCAGGTTTAAAGCCGGCGGTCTGATCATATATTCAGAGGATAACAATATACAATATAGCATCTATGGGGGATCTCCTTCTGAAGGTGGTGGCCATTGTTAATTCCCTATAATCTTGTTTTGAAGTCCTGTATCACTTTCATTGTTTTGTTTGGTTGGATTTTATTCTCTTTTGTCTTGTTTGATTTTATTATATCCAATGGCATAGGTAGCTATGTCAAAGATAACAAGATATATTACAGTAGCCATTTTGGATTTACTATTATCTTGTTTTGAAGTCCTTTATTGTGCTCATTGTTTTGTTTTTATTGGTTCTATTCTGTTCTGTTTTGTTTGATTTTTACTATGTCTGAAGATATCAGCAGCTATTTTGAAAACAACAAGAGGCATTATGATAACCATTGTTGATTTCCTATTGTTTTGAAGTTCTGTGTCACTTACACAGGTTTATTTTGATTGGCTTTATTCTGTTTTATTTTGCTTGGTTTTATTCTCTTTAAAATAAAAAAAATTTAATACTACAAGATTTATAATAACAAAAGTTCTCCTCTGATTTATAACTCTCCAAGCCTGGGTTCCACCCATCAGGGACAACCATTTTAATCTCTTTTAGTTGTTTAGTCTGGTATTTTTCTCCATATTTCAGAACAGTATGGTTGTTCTGCTATATATTTGTTTTATATATTTCAATTATATATCCATATGCATGTGAATATATACGTGTGATATGTATATGTGAATATATTATGTGTGAATATATATATGTGAATATGTATATGTGAATATACATGTGTGAATATATATGTGAATATATATATACATATATATATATATATATATATACACATATCTATATATAGTGATACCTTTGTATATGAACTTAATTTGTTCGTAATTTGGGGGGAAGATGGCTGCATTTGTGTTTGGGGAAGACAGTTGTGGTCATGTTTGTCACCCAATGTGGAGTTTGCAAATGGAAGCAAAATTTTGCTGAACACTTTCAACAAAAATGCAAACCAAATTGTTTGGAAATAGAAGTGTTTGTGAACTAAAGTGTTACTGTACATTGCAGAAAATAAAGGTTTAGAAAATTCACACTCTGATTTTGTCTTCTATGTCCTTCATTCTAGCTCCAGGGGAGGGTGATCCTAACATTTAGGAACTGCTGGAGAACACTCAGAATGGTTACTGCTTATCTGGGTACACACGTTCCTATCAGATGAGCATCATTTTTTTGGTTTTAAATCAGAAACTAGCCTAAGATTGTAGATAAATGCTTGAATTCTGGAGTCAACACCCTGTGTTCAAATCCTGCTTCTGTAACATTTAACAGGGTACTCTCAGGTCAATCAATGTCTCTGTGACTTTCCTGGAGGATAATAATAGTAGCTATGTCACAAAATTTTTGTGAAGGTTAAATGAGTTAATACAGGCAAAACATTTAGAGCTGTACTGTAATAGTCACATATATACTTGCTTTTGATTTTTTTGATAGTACTGGGGTAGAATTAAGATCTCACCACCAGTCTAAATCATTTTGTATTTTATTTTATTTTTTGAAGCAGGATTTCCCTAAGTAGCTAAGCAGCTCAGGCTGGGCTCAAATTGGTGATCTTCTACTTCAGCCTCCACAAGCACTGGGATTACAGCAGGTACCACCATGTCTGGATTGGTTATATTATTAATATTTAAGACCCTCTTGCTCAGCCAAAAGAATATGATAATTATATGTCCTATCCTGAACTATTTTTTCCTTTTTTCTGAAGCTAATATTTGCCTTATTTTATTTTATTTTTTTAATTTTGAAAAGAATACAACCAAACAAAACAAAACAGAGTAAAGTCAATCAAAACAAAGCAATGAACATGGAATGTGACTTTGAAACAGGGTTAAAAAAAAAAAGCAATCAATAAGGCTACCATAATGGCTCTTGTTATCTGCAGTATACCTGCCCATACCATCAGGGATAAGTAAAATCAAACAAAATACAACAAACTAAAACAGTAAAAACAAAACAAAACATAATAAAACAAAACAAAGCAGAACAATGTAAACAATATAGAATTTCAAGATATTAGTGAAACAGCATTGGCTACCATAATATTTGTTATCTTCAGAATAGTTGCCTACACCTTCAGACATATTACAATTCAACAACACAGAATAGAGTAAAATCAATCAAAACAAACAATGAAAGCCATACAGGGTTTCTAAACAGATAATTGGACATCCTCAATCACTGCAATTATATATTTTGTTATCTTTAAAATAGCTGTCCATGCCATCAAGTATAATAAAATCAAACAAATCAATATAAAATGAAACTAATCAGAACTATGAATACAATCTGAATTTCAAATCACAATAATAGATTAATAGTGGTCATTTCTTTCCCTTTTTAGATAATTCCTCCCCTTTGACTTTCCCAATATGTATTGTGCATTTGGGATCCCACTAACACCTTTAGTTTGTTATGCTATGGAGACAACACAAAATTCA
>RJWT010037295.1:0-13086 GCA_004365215.1 Cuniculus paca | reverse complement strand
CAGTTCAAGGCAGGCAACCCCTGAAACAGGGAAAAAAGGGATGTAACTGTCACTCTGAAGCTGAAGACCTGAGAATCCTGGGGGCAACTGGGGAAGGTCACAGAATTCAAAGGTCGAAGGGTCTGAAGTTCTGATGTCTAAAGATGGGAAAAGAAGAAGTGTCTCAGCTCTAGGAGTAAGAGGATACAAATTTATCCTTTTCCCCCTTTTTTCTCTACCTATAATCTCAGCCAATTCAGTAGTGTCTACCATATTGAGAAATGACCCTCTTTACTAATTCCATACACTCACACCCAATCTGTTCTGGGAAAACCTTCACAGACACACTCAGGAAAAATGCCTTATCAAACATGTAGATATCCATTCATGTATTCAGTTGGACACCTCCAGTTAACCATTACAAGTGGTGCTAAATAAGTCAATACTTTATTCATATTTTCTTAATTCTTACACAATATCCTTTTTTCTGTTCCAAAGTATAAGAGCTGATCAACGAATATGGTGTATGTTTAAATAAAACCTTTATTATAGTAGCAGAACATTGCCATTAGTCCTTATGAAATTGCTCCCCCTGGCATCAAACACTCTCATCTCACCATTCTGGCTACTTTCTAAAGTCTTTCTGGAAATCCTCTTTTATGAGTGTCTTTATGAGGTGTGATGAAAAATGCAGTGAATAATGTTGTTAAGTGCTATCCTATGGAAAGGCAAGTTCATAAAAAACATGGCATGTTCTCATTCATCTTATTCCTGAAGTTTGGTACCCTTCTAGATTTTGCTACTTAAATTAGAAAACCAGACATTATTTTAAGTTTGCCTCTCTGTCAGGCATCTTCAAAGTATTTCAACACTAATGTTAATTGCTCTGATTACGACATACTAGATGTGCAGAGGGTGCATCAGGAACATGGCATTTTTACTTTTCAATTGATAAAATACCTAATCACAAAACTTTTTATAGTATATATTTTTCTCTTGTGAAAACAATACAGTTTTTAATTTTGATCTCAAGTTTTTCTTAACTCACCCAGCTAAGGAATTTAATAAAACACATTCTTCCGACTCTGTTTATGAAGCAGGGATTGTTTTGATTTTTTCCTATTAGACATACCCTGAAGGGCCAAAATAGTTCTAGAAATTCATGTAAACAGACCACTAATCTTCAATTTTGTAAAAATCACCCACTATATCCCCTGCCCTTAGAAACTGTAGGGCCTGATATTCAAAGGCCGAGATTGCTTGGAGAATATTCCTCTCATGGTTGTTTTGGGCTGGAATTTAGTTCTTAATATCAGAAATATCTTGATGAGAATAAGAGCGGATTTGAGCAGTCTCAGGTTTTTATCCAGTTACTTAATTTTCTTTTTCATTTTGTACTCAACTCACTTGATAAGAACTGATCATCCAAAGGTAACTGTTCACATAAATTAGAACTTTTTTTGCAACTAGTAAACACCAACATATACTAGATTAAGCCACGAAAGACAATTTCTTCCATATATATGCATCTTGCACCTCAAGAGAAGGCAGGGAAGGTACTGATTTGGGAGTTTTTCAGAATACAGGAGTTCTCTCTTTCCCTTCATCTCTCCATCCCCTCCTTCCTCTCTTTTGTCTGTGTTTGCTCCTGGCATCTGCTTCTTTCTTTCCATGTACACCAACTTTTCATTGTACTCTGTCCATATGGAACCATGGGGCTTATAATGTGCTTTTCTTCTAGTTCAAGAGACTAACCATATCTGAGACTTAATTCTAAATTCCAAAGAAAAGAACTCTGCCTTAACTTGAACCATCAGGTGACCCCATTTATTGAGGCCTCGGTTAACTCAGTTTCTGGGGATGAATCCAATGCTTCAGAGTTTGGTCAGCACAGAGAAGGTAACACACACCTTTGGTAGGCATACAGACCTGAACTCCAAGACCCAGGACAGCAGGGGCACACACACATCTTTGGAGAGTGAAGTAATCAGTTAATCAGCAAGAACTCAATGTGGAAATGTCTGAAGTAGCAGCAGGGAGCCAGGAGTTGACCTCTGGAGACCTCCACCAACAGAAGACCAGTCCCAGCCCCCAGAGTCAAAAGCAACGATCAGCTCTATATCCAGCACAATTCTCATGGCAGACTTGACTGGAGTACACAGCACATTTCTAAGATCTGACATGTATACTGTCACAGAACTGTAAACACCAGAAGTATTTTAATACTTTCACTCTCCCTTGTTTCTCTGATTGGCTGTCCCTCTTCTGTCTAGTTGGCCATTGATCTGTTTTGTTTTGTATTTTGTGATTATTTTTGCTTTTAGGCTTTTTTTTTCTGCTTCCTTTATTTCTGTCTTTCTTCTTTCCTTCTTTTGTTTTTCTTTCTTCTCTTTCTTCCTTATTTTTCACACTGTTTAGGTTTCTTACCTTTTTTTTTCCATTTTAGTCTATTGATCCTTTTTCTCTCTTTCCTCAACTAATTCTTGAATTTAAACTTTCACATAAGTAAACATTTGTCTCTTCCCTTTCTGATTACTCCATCACATTCTATTTTATTCTTTTCTTCCTGTGTCTTCTAGTTTTCCAAAACTTGGGTGATCATCCTTTGACCTTCAGCCTTGACTCTGCTATATTTGACCTGATTCATCACTTTATCCTGTCCCTTACCCATTTTAACCCTTCTCCCCTCCTTTCCTGCAAAAGGGTAAAATTACTCCTTGAAGGGGAAAATCACTGCCTAAAAGTATACAATATATGTTTGATTTTTTTATGTAACTTTAGAGTTTGCTCCTATGGTTGGAGGCAGCAGGTTAATGTTCACCAAAGTTTGTCAGTAGTTAAGCTGCACTTGAAACTATTGTTATTACTAACTGTAATAGTTTAGCCAGGATGTCATACATGTCATAAACAGTTTTTCTCCCCTATATGATAACACTGTGATTGCTAACAAATGTTTCAGAATTAGCATGAAGCTAAAATTTGAAGTTATTTTTTAATTACTTCACCTCAGTTCCCACACATGTCCTACACTGTGAGCTGATCACTATATTGAGTGAGATTTTAGCATTTGGAATGATATGTTTTTAACAATGTGAGTCCTAAATACAATTCTAATACTTTGCCTGGTGCTTAGCTTGAAGAAAGTGTAATCTGTTCTAATAATGGAAGATGCCTCTCACCTGCACATTGATTTGAACTTACTGAAAGGAAATTGCTGAAGTAATGTATTTGCTTGTTTCCTCCAGGGTATAATATGAACCTTGAGTGTCCACTAAAGAGCCTTATGTTGACAACTTCATCTCCAGCCTATGTTGCTGTTGATGGGTTACAAAATCATTGGAGGTAAAGCCTAGTGGAAAAAGTTAGGTAATTAAGGAATGCCTTGAGGTGTATGTTTGCACCCAGCTCCTTTGTGTTGCTGTTGTAGCTTTTTAATCTCTGCTTCCTGGCCACCATGAGGCGCATGGACCTCCTCTACCACGTGATCACACTATGGTGTACTCTGGTGCCCCCTGCTCCAAACAACCATGGGTTGAAATCTCTGAAATTGTGAGCCCAAAAAAGCCTTTTATCCTTTTAAATTGATTATCTTTGGTATTTTGTCACAGTAATGCAAAACTGACTAACCTACTCTTTAATTTCACTGTGGAAAACGAGCACAACTGCCCATCTATAGACAACTAAAGGACATAGCTGCAAATAATATACAAGGTATAATGATAAAATAATCCAACTAAGATTTTTTTGGCAAACCACTAAGCTTGAACTTGTTTTTGAAGACCTGGATACCACTTACTCATATTTAGATCTTTTCTAATTTCTCCTTTTGCAATATCCTTTGAAGCTTGTCCAATTTTAAATTTAATTTATCTTGGCATATGGCCATTCTTAGCGAGTAGACTTAGCTTCTAGTAATAATCCAAATTCATCTCATGTAAGTGTTAGGCACTGAAATTAGCAAAAATATTTTAAGACAAAATGCATTGTGCCTCAAAAGTAATAAGACTGCTTTTCACAATGTAGCTCTGAAAGCAAGTCACAGGAATGTGAGATCTTTAATAGCATTAGTAATTAAGTATGATGACCACTTTAAAGAAGACAACACATTTGAATAGAAATCTTCTCATGCAATTGTGTAAATCTTCATTCTCTAGTAGCCATATTTCCATTGCTTCTGGAAAATAGCTTAACTTCTTTAAAAAGAGGGAATTTGAAATGGCTTTATATCTTCACCTGCATGTCATTTTTCATGAAAACAGAAAAGGCAAATTATCTCCTCCCCCCATGCCATTCATTATATTGTTTTCTAAGAAAACACTTAGTTCAGGTAATTTCTGGCTGTGAATTGTTTTCTCTACATTTCTCCTAGAAGACATTCCAAAATGTGTCTTCAAGTGCCTTTACTACAGAAGATGTGCACTGGGCATGCCTGGACTGTAATTTGATTTTGCCATAATTCTGTCTTGGTTACTTTTAAAAGAAAAGTTGCTGAGACAAAATACTCAGCACCCAAAATTAGGGAAGGAAAAGGTTTATTTCTTACAGTTTGGAGGTTTCAGTTCATATCCAGCTGGCTCCAAAGCAGGGTGACGTGACTAAGGGGGCTGCTGTTCATGGCAGCTCACAAGCAGCAAGAGCAAAACAGCAGAAGAGTGGCAAAGGAGAGAGAGAACATGCCTTCTTCCCTCCCTTATATAGTACGCAGGCTCCACCCCTGGATGGGTGCAGCACTCCCAGTGCTAATCCCAGTACTAAATCCAGTGCTAAACCCAGCACTAAACCCAGTGCGAGGCAATGAATCAATCACAAATGCCAGATTCAGCAGTTTCCATGACTACCTGAGGCTTGTGGGGGGCAACCTATATACAAACCATAACACCATATAAAAGTAGAATAGATTCGTAGAGAGTGAGAATAGGATTAGGTAGGAGTGAATGGGATACTTACCATAGGGCCTCAAACTTTCAGAAATTCAGATAAATATTTGAAGAAATGCATTAAGCAAATCAAAATTAATGCAAAAACAAGAAGAATATCCAATGATGTGCAAAATATCCAAATCTTGCCTGACTGTTTGCGAATTTGTGTTATACAAAAAACCAGTTCCTTTTAATCAGCTGGAAGTTTCTGGGGCTTGCAGCAGTTCCTTCCTTGCTGAGTGGGTATATGTGGATTGAAAATGAGGTGAGAGCAAGTAGGACACTATAGGATTTGCTAAGTAGTCTCATTTATTGATTATAAATATTTTATTAATGTTTTCCAATTATTTATAATTGTAGGATATTTTAACAAATATTTGTGAATTGGCATATTTCTCTCAGCTGACTTTTGTACTCCACTTTCAAACACTGATCGAGTGTAACCTTTTTTAACCCCTAAAAAGTTCACCCTCTTCCTTCATTACATCTGAGAATTGAGTTAGACAGTATTGTCGGGAGAAATCACCTTGCATGTCTGTTTAGACAAAAATTGCAAACATTTTTAGATTGCTATATCTTTTCTGAATAATGTGAAGGTGTATAAAGGCAAAATAGTGAGAAAACTTAAATATCAAGAAATAAAAACTATCATGCACTGTTATAAATAGAAAATTTGGCACGTTCTTGGATATTTAAATAACATTACTGTTTACTCAGCATATGATCTGATTCAAACTATTTACAATTCAAGTATTTATGTTTAGTGTGGGTCCTGTTTTGGCTGCTTAGTCTAAAATGATTCTCCTTATTTCTTGTATACTATATACAACCTAGATTAGCATAATGTCTTCAATTATCATTAATTGAGAAGTAGAAATAAAAATGGATGCTTAAAACAGCTTGGTTGACATGTACAAAGGTAAAATTTTGTATTACATGAGTAATTAAATTACAATATTTTGGTGCAGTTTAATGTTTCTGAAACATTAATGCTAGAATAGAGTTTTGGGTATAAATAAACATACAAATGAATATTAGGCAAAAATGGTGATACAGTTCATGTGAAAGTATATATTGTTCTATTAGAATCTTTACTAGAAGGAACTATATTGTGGTTTTTGGAAGCATAGGTCTGATAGTCATACTCACCTATTAATCAATTATCAACTGTGTTAATAACTGTAAGTTATTAAATCTGCCCAGGACTTTGTTTTATCATTTCTAAAATGGAGATACTATAATGTAGTTAATAAACTGGTTGAAAGGTTTAAGAAAAGATTGTTTGAAGGATGTTTTAACATAACATTAGACATATAAATGTTTTCTAAATAACTATAATCTCTGACTTGTCTTTATTTAATTGCTTAATGTCATATTCTTCATCACAATTCTGCATTTTAGTTTTTATTCCTTTTTCACTAATAACATTTACTGTTTTTATGTTACTGGTGTTTATCCATTTATTTTCATTTTCATTTTTCTAAAAAGATTCTGAAATTCTCTGTAGGCTTTTTTCATGTTTCTGTACATATTATCTCATTTCTAATCCAAAAGCATTTCAGTAACTGCAAAGTTTTCCTCTTTCAGAATTAAATGAGACTTTAGTTTTAAGTGAAAGAGGCTCACCCATTATAGATTTCAAGCATTAATTATGTAAGCTTAGCAACAACAACAATGCAACAGCAACAAAAACCACAAAGTCTATCTGCAACTGAAAAATTCATTTTGGAAATAAAACCAATGTATCTCATTACTAACTACTGAAAATAGTACAGTAATAAAACTCTTATTTAGAAACTTAATAAAAATAAAAAGTTAAAATAGAATTTGGTGAGATTTTTCTGATAATGCTTCAGTGACAAATATCAACAAACAGAGAAAAACAAGGGCCTTTAAGAGCATTATGTTTATGTAAGAGCTAATTGTTGCTTTCTGTTATGAATCACTAGAAAAATTAGCTATGCTTGCAAACATTTCTCAACTTTTGTCTTCCAAGAATATATCATTAGGAGCACATTTAAATGCAAGTACCATTTAAAATTGCAGTACAATGAAAAATATTTTTTTCTTTTATGTAATAATTAGATTGGGACTGAAAAGCTTATTATCTAGTTTCAGATATTCAGCAATATCAGTAAAGCCCAGGATTTTTCCATTTTTTAAATTCTACAATTCTTGAAATTTTAGCTTTCTCCAGGTATGTTACATAATGTTTTTAAGAATGCAGTTGCAGCTACTTTCAGGTAGAAATACAGTTCAAACCATGACAGTAAGCGAACTTCTTCACATGTAGCGTCCTTCTTTGTGAAATTATCTTCTATAAAAACGCTTAGCAGAATTCTTTTTTATTGTTTTGAGAAATTGATGATGACCACTTCCTAAGTAAGGAGTTTTAAGCTCACTTTCTGTGGGATCAAGGAATGTTGGCTTGATACATTGAGAAAATCAAGATTCTGTTAGCAAGAATAGGGTGAGTTATAGAGTATTGTCTGGCATATAGGCCTGGGAGTGCACACGCGGGCACGCACACACACACACACACACACACACATTTTACTCTGCAGGAGGAAAGAAAATTTCATTAAAAAGTCATTTTTTCATATTACAATGCTCCATATTTATTCACTGTGCTCTGAAATGTTAGAGCACTGGTAAGCCACAGTTAATATCTTTTTGTTCAGTTTAGATATCTGATTGTTCAAGGTACTCGCTATATCCTGCGACATCACATAAATACATATGAAAAATGAAGAGCAAAGAAAAAACATATACCAGGGAGGAAGACAGAAACCACATGGAAAGCAAATCAACTTGCTACTCTCTTCTTACAGGTTGATCACGAGGTTGGCTTTGAACTTCTTGGCAACCAACAGAAATAGGAAACAAGATTAAATCAAAGTATTCATAATATCCACAATACAGTAATAAACTCCTGGCTTACAGCAAATACAGTTAATCTGGAAAAGCATTTTCCCTGAGTGTTCAGACTACAAAGAACAATGAATGACCCGGGAAATCATAGTTTCACTTATTGCTGTTACTCAGGGATAATTTCTCAAGACTTCCTTCAAGGTGAACTCCATTATAGTAGTTAAGTATAATACAGCAACCACAATCCTGGGTCGGGGGCTACAGGGCTGGCAAAACCAAAAACAAGTATGTATAATAGAATTGCACATAAGAAAACTATTTTACCTTCTTTCATTTTTAAATTCAACTTTACAGAGAGAATAACATTCTCAGTAAACGCACAACAAAACCTACGTCATCTCATAGGTGACATCATATTTGAGTGAGTTTTGGTTGTTTATTTCTTATAATATTCTCAAGTTATCAACAAAATAGAAATTTTCTTAATTCCATGCTGGTGGAATTTCAGTAAACTAGTACTCAAAACTCTTCATTTAAATTTGAAAGAAAATAGACTATAGATATAGGTATCCTCAGGACTAATAAGGATTGTCACTTAACTCACTATATTTTAAATTTACTTTTTTTTTCAGTTAGAAAATATTCTGTTGGGCAGTAGTATGTCAAAAGATTACCTTTGGTCATGACCACTGACTTTTCTATCTATAAGTAATTAAATATTTAGGAAGTTAATTCATTTCCTACCATTAATTTTCATCACAGGTTAAGTGGTTTGCCTATTTGACTTCATTTCAAATTACCAGGGCCTGAACTCAGACATCGCTTGGCCAAAGATAAAAGTCTCCTGATTCCAGAAACCTCAATTATTCTTCTCTCTTGTGGAAGTGACCATTTAGGTTATATAAAGAACATCCTTTGAGAATGACCTTTCAACCTTCTATGAGACATGCAGAGACAACTACTTATAAGGTTCAGGAGATTTTCTATTGTTTTGTAAAATAATTGTCTTTTCATATAATAATTGTGCCTAATAGTGTAAAATGATCTTTGAGTTTAATTTTCTTTTTATTTTGAAGGATTATTCTCGAGATTTTCATCATTTGTTTAATTTACAAATGAAAAAAATCAACTTTTAAAATTAAATCTTGATTAATTTATTTGTTGCTTTCTTCCAAGTAAATTTGCCATGAAAATACTAAAATTCTTTGATGAGTTTATGTGAAAAATACTGTGTGGTTAGTTTGGTAAGTTAGATGTAGGAATAGAGGCGTGCATAATAATTTCAAAAGGTCACCAAAATTGCAGGTGCATAAATGCAAGTGCAACATAATGTCTGGAGTCAGCACTTTACTGATCGCAGATATGTTTAAAGAAACAAAGAAAAGGAAGAATGGTGGCGTCTTATTGAAAATGTAACCTCATATTGTATGAGTTTTCCAACTACATTGCAATCAAGTTAAATGCATCAACAATTAAATTTGCTAAAATTTGGCTTTCATATGAACTGATTGTGTTCTTACTGGCAAAGAAAAAAATGCTGTTTTAGAAAAACCGAAGTTTTCATTTACTTTCTTTCTTTAAAAAAACAGTTGATTTCTTAAGAAAACCTCTGTATATTCTTGGTCATAATAAAAATCAATAAGTGACTTAATCTTAATTTCTCGATCAGTTCTTACTACCATTTTGAGGAATTCAGGCTCAGATGAAAATAATTTCTCACTTGTTTGACTATTTCATAATTAACATTTTATTTTTCAAATGAAATAAAAATGTGTGCACTTCAGAAGGACAATAGCTATATAAATGGTTGGTTATCCACTTTTCTAACAGACATTAAAAAATATTTAGGCATAGCTAGAAGATAGAATTCACAGACTTCAATATAAGAGGAAAGCTGCCTAAAAACAGCCAAAAGAACAAAAATTCGAACAAGAAAAAGTAAAGCAAATTAGAAATATGAAGAAAGCAGAAACAGGCAAGAGGTGACAGATCTCCCAATATGCCCACAAAACAAATTTCCTGAAGGTGAAGGTGATCAAAAGTGAAATCACAGAATCTCTTGTGGAAAATAACAGTGGTGGAATTTGGAGTGAAAAGGGCCAGAAAGATAAGCACATTAGAGCACAAATAGGAAAAGAGGAGGCAGAGCTACTAACAGAATGAGAGTTCCACTTGCAAGGTGCTTCCCTTACAAAGCCAAAGCAGCTTTGGTTTACAGAGCTGGAAACTGAGCCTGGTATTCTTTCCATTTACTCCTCAAAATCTTTCTAAAAGGGCTAGCAGTAGTCCAAGAAAGATAACTCACTGCATAATGGTTTTGAGGAAAACATCAAGCATAGCAAACATTGAACATTGTTTATAACACATCAAACATTGAACACAAAAGCATGAGAAAAATTTAAAATAAATCTAGCATTTTAAAAAAAACCAAAGTATCACTCCAATAATGTATTGTTATGAGCCAGCAAATGAATATTATAAACTCTCATCTCACTAAGAATTTTTAAAACAAACAAGAAGAAAAAGAAGGAGAGGGAGAGGGAGAGGAAGAGGGAAAAGAAAAAGAAGGAAACCAAGCAGCAGCATTGCAAAATCTCATCTAGCGATGCTTGATAGTAGTGTGAGATAAAAAAAAAAAACTGGCAAATTTCAAATGAAAATCATTGTAATGATGAAATGAAGGATTTGAGGACAAAAAGAATCACAATACAAGAAAAAAGAAAGGAAAAGAGGAGAACAGAAACAGAAAGAAAAATCACAAAACAGTAATGCTAGGAAATGCAAGCAAGTGATCTAACATAAGCCATAAGCACATATGTGTTCCCTACAGAAAAACAAACAAGAAAAAAATTAATTATAAGCATATTTGTTATGGTTGATACATTGTGTCAACTCAAGCAGTTTAGAAGTTTAACAGAGAGACTCAGCAGGAGAGACTTACTTTGTAAGCATCCTCATCCTGTACAAAGGAGGGCAAGGACATTTTGTGAATGTTAGACTCCTCCTGAAGAGGGGGTGTTACACGCACCCTGAAGGTGGGGGTAGCCTGTGTACAATATAACGGAGGAGAAGAGGCTTGCTTTCTCTTTTTTGCTCTGGCCACTGCCTTGAACTGTTGCTGCAGTGCCATGCCACCCTGCCTTGGAGTCAGCTGATTATGGACTGAAATCTCCAGAAACTGTAAGCTAAATAAACCTTTTCTTGATTCACTTTGGGTTTCAGGTGTTTTGACCCAGCAATGAGAGAAAAGTAACCAAGAGAATATTTAACTTACAAAATTATGTGTGAAGTTAAAGTTCATGGTGAGTTTAAAAAGAAACAAATAAAATATAAAATGGATATTGTTAAATAAACTATGTATAAGAAAAAATCGATCTAGAATGGTCAACATCAAAACATCGCAAAGAAAGGAATTTAAAGAAGAAAATCACTTGAAGGGAGAAATTACCCTCATGTCCCTCTCGCAAAATTCAACCGCAAAAGACCTGGCTGCAGAATTCATGTGCTACTTAAGGACAAACAAGTGAACAAAGAACTTTTCATTGGACAACATGGTCATTCCAGAATACATACCAAAAGCAGATTTGAATATTCAATAATCCTTTGAGTGATATTTGAGGAAAATACTAATGAAATGAATTTTGATTTGTGAAGAAAGAAGTGAAGAAACTATCATAAAAGTTCTGGCAATAAACATTGGCCATATTTAATATCTACCTGAGACTAAATCAAATGTGATGATATAAAATGCAAGTTGCATGTGTCCTCTTAATTGGGGAAATGGCATATGTATAGGTTAGATTTGGTTTTGCTAGGTGTGACGGTTAACAGATTGTGTCAACTTGAGAAAAAAATGCCCAGCTAAATTTTGGATCAGCATAAGTCTGCTTATGGTTGAGGGGATTTATGAACACAGAAGACCCACCCTAGGAAGGCTTGTCACCTGAACAGTATAAAACAGAAATGGAGTAGAAAGTCTTACTTCTGCTTCTTCAGAGGAACTCAAGCTTTGCTTGGACATGATCTCTTGACTTCCAGTGCAGACTCTTCAGCCTTCAGTACAGACCCTTCAGATTTCTGGAACAGGCCTTTTGCCCTCCAGATGCGGACTTGCACAAGAAACTACATTGAACATATATGCACATACTTTAATTAATTATATTTGACTTCTATTTTTGATAATTTAGTTTCAGAGAAATTTTATATAGTAATACCATAGAGCCATGAAAAATTAGTTTATATGAAAAATACTAATGCATTTATGCATGCCCCTTCTAATAAAACTAATTCCCATTTCTATGCTTTAACTATATGTCAAAGACTAGATCAATAGAAATGTTACCCTCCTTGCAGCCAATAAACAAAATAGCAAAATAATTCTACAGTTTTAAATTTGCTTTAAAATATAAAGTCAAGAAATAGAAATACGAATGTCACCTAGCAGAAACAACCAGTAAGGAAGAGGTACTTCACTACAATGAGATCTTGGAAATGTTTTTAAAATTAAGTTTATAAAAGACAGGAAGTATGTTACTCAATTTAGAAACTTAGCATTAAAATCATCCGTTATACGTTTTAATGCGTCCTTAGTTCTCCCACTGGATTATCTGGTATGTGCTTGCAAAAGTCATTTCTGTATTAGAAACCTCCACACGTGCCTTAAGGTTGCCAACAATTTTAAGGCAATAGATGCAGTTCTTTGACAAGTACATTGCTGCAATGGGAAGCAGGAAACCTATCAGCTTGCATGAAGTGCAACAGGTGGAGGGAAGAATTCTTGTTCCTGAGGCTGTGGTGCCAGCTAGTCGGTTAGTCAGAGGCCTGGGTGGAGGCAAGGAGCAAAAGAATGGGTAATCGCTTCAGGCCAGATCCTTTCAAACACAAAGGAAACAAATACTACCACGTTGGATAGTCAGGCCAACAGTACAGTTCATCCCACTGTCTCCAGCGCCCCCTGCCCTTGCTCCACTTCCCTCAAAAAAACTAAGCGGAGAAAATGAGTAACTCTTAAAATAACATTATGAAATCTTTGGGATGTATTTTTATAAGCAAAAGAAACCAATGCCAGGAAATTCCAGATAAAGAAAGGAAAGGGGAGGAGGTGGGTTTGGAAGACTTGGAAAAATATAGTAAATGTGTCATGTACTGCTTTTTAAGAAGTGTGTCAGAGGATAGAAAAATTACTGAAGTCTCTCAAGGGTGTAGAGATAACAAAAGTCTGCAGTTTATGTTGTCTACTGGAGCGACATTTGTATCACTCACAAAAAAGTTCTGGTATGGATATTAAAGGAATTTAAAAAGCTAAACAAAAATAATT
>RJWT010037294.1:0-13088 GCA_004365215.1 Cuniculus paca | reverse complement strand
TTTAAACAATATTCAGACAGAACTGTTGACATGAATCCCCATTATCATTAGAATTAGTTCTGGATTTGTTAGTCTGATATTCTTCTGCCTATGTCCTTAACCTGTCTGCCGCAAGAGTCCCCTATGAGCTCCGTGCTGTTTCGTATCAGTCCATTTTGCAAGAAGATTATTGCTTACTTGTTCTAAAGCCCTAAACTATGACTAGAATAATTATTACAATTTTACATCTCCATTTTTCAAATTTGGGACTTTTATATTGCTTTCATCTACTCTGTACTAGAGTCATGGCACCATTTACCAATAACCTGACAGCGTTCCCTTTTATATTCATATGACTCTGTTAATGAATTTTTTTGTGTATGTTGTTGGTTTTTATGTGGCAAACTCTCTCTTATAAAATTTAATCTACATAAAAATAAGAAAAATTAACTCAGTTTGTAATACATACATATACTACTTTCTGTGTAAAATGAATGAATACATACTGTCATTCCTTCAGCTTGGTGCAGTCTATAGATTTGCATTACAATTGTTCTAGGCTACAAATTTGCAAAGTTGCAAAAGTTATCAAAAGAAAATAAGGAACAATAAACGTCAAGAAAAATAATTAACAATAACATTTGTATCCAGAAAATTGTAAGTAAAAATTTTACTTACACGCACTTTACTTACATACACTACATCAATTAAATTCTTTCAAAATCTGACCCAGCACAAAGGTCACCATTCATCTCACCCACACCAAGATAGACAGGAGAGATTTGAGAGTCCATCAGAAGTCACTGATTTGTCATCATAAAAAGAAAAAATGAAACTAAAGCACAGAAGCCCCAAAAAGGCAAGATGTGTTTATTCAGATTTTTTTTTTTTAGTTTTGTTTATTTTTAAATTAAGCATACTGGTGCATTATAATAATTTATCATAAGGAGTTTGTGCCTTTAAACAATAAATTTAACCATTCAAATGCATAATTTTTTCTTTCTTTTGATGATAAATGTGAAAATAAATAATATTACCAGAAAAATAAATATAGACTATTTTCAATTCATTGATTCTGGTTATTAAAAAAAATCAGTGTCCTTGTGTAGCTCCTGATTGTTCTGTTGTTAGACTAAGTTTGCAACAGTTTTCAAATCATTACAGAAAGGAAAATGTGAAAAGAAAGCTCATTACAAAATGCCTCTTACACACATATGCTGAAGGAGAATCCTTTTAAAAATTTGACTTTTTAAAATTTTTAAAACAAAGAATAAGAACGATGATACAGAATTTCAAAACAGAATAACAGGTGAGTAATCATGGTTAATATATTGTATATTGTTACCTTCAAATTAGTTTCTCAGATTACAAGATAAAGGCATGAAAAAATGATCAATGAAAGCACAAACCACTCTTTTTGATGAGCTAATAGAGATTAGTAGTATAATTATCTGTCATACATATATAATCTTTTCCCTTCTTTCTTTTCTCCTTTCCCATATCCCAGTTGTTCTTTCCTTTTAAGCAGTTTATTCCCCTTATGCTTTCACAATATCTATTGTACATTTTGGATCTTATTTACTCTTACAGTTTTTTTACACTAGGGAGACAATATATTTACACACATGGGTCTGATTCATTTCACTTATGAGTATGGTCTCAAATTGCATCCATTTACCTAAAAACATCTCACCTCATTGACCTGTATGTCAGATTCTTTTCCCATGCTTGGAAAATTTTCTGCTCTTACTTCTGCAAATAGTCTTTTTATGTCATTTGTGTAGACTCCTGACTTTTTCATTGACACCTATCAATCTTATATTGCTTTTCTTTGCATCATCTTCCATCTGTTGAATTGTTATTTCCTGCCTCCTTGTTATTTTTAGGAGTTCTTACCTTCCCTGATTGCTAGCTGCAATCCTGTCTTCAAGATGTGAAAGTCTTCAGTTTTAGTCAAGTGGTTTTACCAGTTTTCAATGGAATTTTTAATTTCCTAAATATCTCTTTGAATCTGTTTCGTGCTTTCTAATTCTTTCCTATATTGTTCATTCAAGGTTTTCATCATTTTCATATGTTACTCTATTTTTTTATCTGTGTCTTTTTTAGATATGCTCAGCAATTCTTTCATTATGGTTGTCATTTCTTTTTTTTTACCTGAGATATTATTTCTACTCTGATTTCCTTTACAACCTCATGGAGTTGTTTCCTTACTTCAGTTGCTATCATTTTAGAAATATCAAGTGTGCAACTTCAAATTGCTTCTATTTTATGTCTCCTGGCATTGTTCTGGGAAGGCTGGAGTTCTGAGGGTACATTTTGCTCCTTCCTCTTGTCATTTTCCTGGGTTCCTCTAGATGAGCCAGATGTGGGGTCACAGGCACTTCCCTCACTGAATGTCCATCCTGCAGTGTAGGGAAATGGGTCAGGCACCTGGGTTTGCTCGAACTGAGGTTCCCAGGGTAATGTAGAGCTGATGGACAGGGCTTCTGCCATCCCACAACTCATCAGGGCTATTCCAATGATGGAAAGCCCTGAGCTGAGCGGGGCTTCACCAGACTCATGTGGTTTGCCCGGGCTCTCCCAGTGGCAGAGGCATGCTGCGCTGGACTGGGCAGGACTTCGGCAGCCTTGTATAGCTCGTTGGGTCTGCCTCAATTGCAGAGGGTCCCTGTGCTGACCTGGGCAGGGCTTCATTGGACCTGCATGGCTGTTAAGGGGCTCCCTGATCTAAAAATTAAACTTTATAGAGATTTTTCTTTTTACATATAATTTTCTGCAAGATTACTGCTATGAATGTAACCTTGTTCCAAGAATACAATACAGTGTTTTCTTATTAATGGATAGATATCGTTCTAATTTTACAGCTCCATTATTCAATATCTCCTCAACCTACTGGATTATGGCAAAGTAAAATCTTTTTGTTTTTACGCTAGATAAGTGATGGTGAACTGTTTGGAGAAAAAGTCCCAAACTGCAACCCAAAGTCCATGTTTATTGCAAAGTCCAACACTGCAATTAAACCCGAATGCTGAGGTTTTAGTTTAGAAAAAAACAAATCTACATTAACATCTTTTGTCTTGAGGGAAAAATACAATACCTTGTGTGCTATAGGTTAGCCAACACTACTCTAGATCATTTATCTCTACAATATGTACAGTATAACATTGTAACATAGGCAAAATTGTTTTTCTTTTTGTAGTGTTTCCTCCCAGTTTTTAATTTTTATTGCTACATGTTTCTGGAATATAATAATTGCATTCCTCCTGGAGAGTTGATCCATGAAAAAAACATATCTTAATTTCTTTTTCATCACCTTCCCTTCCCCTCGCCTCCCTCATAATTTTCAGAATATCCTGCAAGGCCATCTGATATTAATTTATATGTAGTTTGTTAAGAAATTGCTGTCTGTTTGCAAGACTCCTAGGGGTCAATGAAATATCTGGACAAAAAATCTTAATTGAAAAATGTTTCCAATATGATAAAAACTTTAAAGAAGTCAATTCTGTACAAGGCCATTACAGTGGTTCAAATCCTCAAAAATCGGGAATATCAGACTCTCCTCTCCCATTCATAATATCGTCAACTTTCAATAGTTACTACCACATATGTTTTTCTTTAAACAAATAGAAATATGTACTGTTACAGTATTCTGGCACAATAGAAAAGTACAAAAAAGGAAAAACGCTTTTTTAAAATTTTTTTTTATTTTAAAGAAAATAGCACAAAACAAAACAAAACAGAATGAAAAAAGTGAAAGAAAACAGAATAGAGTCAAACATAATATAGCATTTCAAAACAAAACACTTCAAGCTATACAGGTTTTCAAAACATAACAACAGGAGATTAACAATGGTTACCCTAGTGTCTCTTGCTTTCTTTAATATGGTTGTTCTTACATTTACAGACAATAAACTCAAACAAAACAAAGTAGTATAAAACCAGATAAAAGAGAATAGCATTACAGGTCTTCAAGTCGGATAACAAGAGTTGAGCAATGGCTACTGTAGTGTCTCATTTTTCAAAAGTGCTGTTCCTATCTTCTCGCTTATTGCTTTCAAATAGTAGGAAAGGGACTTAAACCAATCAAATCAAAGAATAAAAGCACCATTGGATTTCAGAACCATTTCTCCATATTTATCAGGAATTTTGTATCTTATTGAGTCTTTCAGTTTCTTACACTAGGGAGGCAATGCCGTGTTTACACATGTGTGTTTGGTTTATTTCACTTATGAGTATGGTCTCAAGTCACATCTATTTACCTATAAAAGCCTCCATGTGATCATTTTTTATAGCTGAGTAATACTCCATTGTATAAAAGTACCACATCTTCTTTAACCATTCTTCAATTGATGGGCATTTGGGTTGTTTCCAGGATTTGGCTATTACAAATTGTGCTGCTATAAACATAGGTGCACATACATCACTGTGGTAAGATGATTTCACTTCTCCTGGGAATATGCCCAGAAGCAGAATAGCTGAGTCAAATGGGACTTCCAGTCCTAGCTTTTTGAGAAACCTCCAGACTGACCTCCACAGTGAAAAACGCTTTTTACTGAGGACACAAGGAGGAGTGTACAACTTGTGCGGTTGAGCTATCTCCTCCACCACACATAGAGGAAGCAGGGGGTTATATGTCCTCTAACTGGAAGCAGGTCTTGGGGAAGGCATTGATGATGCATGAGAAACTGATTGGAATTCTCTTTGCACACTCAGGAAAGGAAAGAAGAAGTTGTCATCAGGACTAAAGGAGAGGGAGAGGGTAGTGGTCAGGCTAGACCACTTCCATAACGTCCAGTAATTTATACTAGGGCAGAAACCTCTCATGTATTGTGCAGATTTCCCATTGTTAGCATAACTACCTGACACCCAATACATAAAAGAGGGATTTCTTTTGCTTAAGGTTTCAGAGGATTCAGTCCATGATTGGGTGGCTCTAAGGCAGAAGCATCATGGCAGAAACGTGTGATGGAGCCAAGATAACTTGGTTCATAGTGGTTGAAAAGTATGGCAGGGGAACTGTGTCAGAGAAAAATTGGCCCCAGACCAGATATAGGTCCCAACAACATATCTCCATGACCCACAGAGGTAACAAGGAGAAGTGTGCTTTAGCAAACTGTATGCAGCTCTGCACCCAATTAGTTTCTATTATTCCATAAATTGTCACAAAGTAAAAAAAGGGAAGTTACCTGAATACCTTTTTATTCACAGATGGAATATTACTTAATTTTTATAAATTATTTATTCATTCATTCATTTGTACATGTTTTGTAGTACATAATGCTAACATTCCTTGTGGGGTGTTGGTACACATACATAATTTAATACTTAATTCCTTTTTCTTTTCCTTTCCCTTCCTTCCCTCCTCCCTTCTTCCATTTCTCTAGATCCTCTTCTTTTTCTTTTTTTCTTTTTTTTTTTTTTTGGTACATGCTGCAGTATCTCATGTTTATGTTCCTTGCATGGGACTGATATATGTACACACAACATATCTTTTAAAATGTAAATAAACATTCAGTAAAAAAAATTATCAAGGAAAGTCTCTAAGTAAGATGATGAATTGAATTTTTATTTTCAAGAAAAAAATCCATCCAACTATGATGGGTAGCCAATAAAATAAAATGTGTCAAAATTTATATAGCCATATTTTAGTCATCAGATAAATTGTCTATACAAAATTGGTTTTAATATTTGCTAGTGTAATGAAGAATATCTTAATAGCAGCAAAATATGAGAAGTTAATTTGAAGTAGACTTTTAAACAGCAATTTCTATAATAATACAAAAATATATGCCTGTTCAATAAAACAAGAATGTAGAGAAAGTTTTATGAGGATCCATAGGGAAAATAATACAAGAGGATTCAATTTAAGAAAATTCAACATGAAATAAAATAAAACATGAAAATGATTGGAGGTTTTATGAAGAAAACACAATGTTTACCTAAGATGGATACTGAAGGCCACATAAAGACATTGATTCTCTTTCCAAAGAATACTTGAACAACAAAACTATAAATTTTGTTAAAATCCAAAGCCTCTCCAACTATATTTTAAAATATTTTCCAACTCAGTGGTAATATGAACTGCACATTTCTTGCTGAATAGAAATTGGATAAACTCACAGAGAATATATTAACTTGTCAAATCATAGTCAAAATTTAAAATACTCCATAAAATTTTTGAAACTTACAGTACATATATAAGGTATAGAATATGGTGTTGAAAAACACATATACATATTGACATAATAAGTACACTCAAATGAATTCATAAATCCACTCACTTCCATTGTTACCTATGTATTAAAATAGGAAGGAAGGAGGGAGGGAGGAAAGGAAGGAAGGAAAGAAGGAAAAGAAAGAAAGAGAAAGAAAGAAAAAAGAAAGAAAGAAAGAAAGAAAGAAAGAAAGAAAGAAAGAAAGAGAGAGAAAGAAAGAAAGAAGATGAAGGAAAGAAAGAAAGAAAGGGAAAGAAAGAAAGAAGATGAAGGAAAGAAAGAAAAGAGAAGAGAAGAGAAGAGAAGAGAAGAGAAGAGAAGAGAAGAGAAGAGAAGAGTAAGGGCGAGCTGGGCATGTAGTTCATTGTTGGACTACCCATAGTTTCAATCTCCAGTACTGTAAAAACAAATACAAATAAAATCATTTGAGTATTGATTAAGGAATATTTCTGTTCTTGTTATCCCTCTTTCACATACATCTACTTGATGAAGTATGAGACACTCACCAGAAGCCAAGAAGAGTGCCATGACTGTGGTATTAGATTTCTCAGATTCCAGAACCATCACCTGAACATATTTCCTTTCTTTATAAATCTCTCAGGCTTAGAAATTATTTCATAGGAATAGAAAATAAACTGCGACAATGAGGAGCATTGTCTCTGGGTGTGTCTTTGACAATGTTTCCAGAAGGGATTAGCCTTTGAATTACTAAGTGTAGTAAAGCAGATGGTCCTCCTTAATGTGAACACAAACCATCCAGTGTGCTTCAGATTGGAATGCAACAAAAAGGCAGAGACAGTGTAAATTTTTCTCTTGAGTCTGAAAGTCCATCTTTCCCTGCCTTTGGAAACCACAGCTATTCAAGGTTTCTCAAGCCTTGAGTCTTGGGTTGGTGGTACAACCATTGGCTCCCCTGGTCCTCAGGCCTATGTTTTTGGACTGGACTGATATCACTCTCTTCTTTTTCAGTTAGTAGAAGCCAAACTGGGGAACTCCTCAGCTGCCATAATTGCATAAGCCAATTCTTCATAATTCTCTACCATGATAGACAGTTTTAAGTGTCAATTTGAGTAGATTAGAAATCCTATAGGAAAAAGAATGTACCTTGAGCTTATTATGTTAAGCAAAATAAATCAGACACATGGCTTAATAAAGGTCATATAATTTTTTTTGCATGAGAAAGCCAACATATAGAGCAAAACATAAGATAATAGGAAAAAGGGAAGTAAATTATTTGTGAAAAACAGGGGAAGCAAGAGATGGAGGGAGGAGGGGAAGAAGATGAAAAAAAACTAAGATGTTATGTGTATGTGCAAACTCCACACAATGAATGTAACTGTTATGTACTGCAAACATGTACTAATAGAAGTTAAATAAAGATTACTTAGCAACCTCACAAAACATTATTTTGTGTCTGCAAAACTGTTTCCAGAGGCAGATGGCATGTGGCGTTGAGTAGACCACAAGGGAAAGATAGATCTTTTGTGGGCAGATGAAATCCAGTCAGCAAGGGCCCTGGAGAGAGCAGAGAAGGTGAGTTTGTTTCTTCTAGAGCTGTGAGAAAAAATTAGTCTGTTGTCATGGCCATTATGAACTATAATCTCTCTGGCCTTGGAATCCAGGACTCATCCCCCTTAGCCCCTGGTGTTCAAACTTTCAACCTGTTACTAAGATCATCATTACAAGCTTCCAGAGTTCTGAAGCCTGTGGACTTCAACTGAGTCAAACTGCAGTCCTTGCAAGGTCTCCCGACTGTGCAGAGCCTGTGGTGAGGCTGCTCAGACTCCACGATCAAGAGAGACAGTGTACCCACTAAACTATGTGTCTTATATGTGCACATTCCGTTTGTTCTGTCTCCCTAGAAACCCCTTGCTAAGATGCATGCTATGTACAATCAGTAAAAAGAGAGAAATAAGTGTGTAGCACTTGAGTTGCCTACCCTGAAAACTTACCCATCTCTCTACCTCCTACTATTAGAGAACTGAAAATCCTGTTATAGATAGAGGTCTTGCAAATCATCTAAAATGTAATTTTAACTTCACCACATGAAAATTATGTTGCAGCTTATTAAAATAACCAACACACAGTAATGAGGAAGCAAAACACTTTAGAATTACATTGACACTTTAGAAGAGGAGTAGTGATTTTAAATGCTGATAAGAAACTAAAGTAAATTGATTGAGCTAGAAGTATAGGTACAGAGTTTGCCAAGAGCATAAAACTATAAAGTAAAATAATTCCTAGGAGTAATTATAAAATGAATTTTTATAAAATAAAAGCATTTTAAGTCTCATGCTAGGGAAAAAATGCTCTGAGGAAGATGACTTTTCATTTGTCCTGTACTTTAAATATATAAAACTTCATGCACACATGAGTTTCCTCATGAATATGGGGACTCTAAACCCTCTGGAATAATACATTTTATGTTTCCTCAGTGGCTTCTTGTGAAGGAGAAATATACCCTGTATGGCAGAAACCTCCATTTACAAAATTTTCTCAATGGGCCAATGAGTCTACAAAACTGAGAGATAAGAGAATTGCCTCAAGTCATCAACATTTAAAATGTTCTCAATTTGAAAACTGTTTCTAGTTCAAGAAAAAAAGAGTTAAACAGAAAATTGGAGAAAGATCATATCATCAGTATATCTTGTGTAAGCCACTGTGTTAGCTTTTGTAAAATGTCCTTTAAGATGCCCTGATTGTGATTGCTATGGGACACAAAAATTTTTAATCACAGCTTTGGATTTCATAAGACCTTATATGCACTATGATTTATTGGCCTATTGATCAAGTTTTCCTATGATTGAGAGTTTTCCTAGACATGGACCTTTAGTTTTATAACTGGAAAAGTCACAAACTGAATATTTGTCCACTCTAACTGGCACCTATCATGTCCTAGATCTTTTAATCGAAGGCCCACATCCTTACACAAGCTCCGTAGTTACATTCTTTAGAAGCATCAGATTCTAGTTTGAATCCAGGTCCTGCATTCCTTTTCATGGTTCTACATGACTTTGCACTTCACTGCAGTTGGGATTCTGATTAATAGAAAGGCCAAATGCTGGTACCAAAAAGAAAGTTATTCCATTTTATTCCAAATTTTAGATGACTCAAAGAAAACAAGGCAAGTGGCAAATTAAGAATCAACTGATACAGTCTGAATGAGAATTCTCCACAAAGACATAATCAGTAGAACAATGAGAGAGAAAGATAGGTAGATAGATAGTCGAGATACATGAGAGAGAGAGACAGAGACAGAGACTGAGAAGCAGGAGAGAAGATGTTTATTATGTTAATTTGTTCATAAGATTATGGAGGCCAAGTCTCACAACATTCTGTTTGCAAGTTGGAGAATCAGGAAAAAAGATAGTGCAGTCATATCTTGGTCTAAAACCATTGCACAATCTCAGTGCTTTAGAGAGATAACTCAATTTTACTTAATTCACCTATTTCAATGAAAATCTCCTCCAGAAACATCTTTACAAACATGCCTGGTGTATTTTTTCACCTGTTTTGGCATGTTAGCCCAATAAAACTGAAACAAAATTAGCCATCATAATTTCATCTATTGTCAATTTGATACCCACACACATCTCTTTGAAGTATATGTAGTGTCTAAACAAAAGAAATAACAAACTTATAATTTCACATAGTGTGAGGCCACTATCATTCTTATAATTTAAAACACTTATGGGTTCCCAAGAAATAAAGTTCTTCACTGATATTTCATTTACTCCTACTCTGTCATAACCCAAATATTTTTGCAAATTTAATGATAGTTAAAAATACATTTATAGGAAAAGCATCTAATGTTACATAATAAATGAACAGAAGATAAAGTATTTTCACAATATTTGAATATATACACATAAGAATATAATAAAGTAATAAATATTCATGACAACTGTTTCTGCAGTTCCTATTTCTACAACTTGTCACAGGATCATAGCTGATATCTGTATGTGGATTCTACTACTCACTGTGTAGTCTCTCTATCTTAATGTAGCACCTTCATGCCTGACCCAACTTGATAATCCTTCCATCATTATCCCATACACTTAATATCCATTCATACACATTTCACAAATTTCTGCTTGTATAAATTATAAAACCCAAGTAGTTCTTTGAAATGGACTTTGCTTCCTCATGGGTCATACATTGTACCTTACTTTTTGGAGTCTGCTCGGGTTTGAATTTAGTCATAATTTTATAAACAATGAAGGGGGAAGAAGACGAGTTCTGAGAAAGATCATTGTTTTTTGCAGCTGTGATCCTCTGGAGTCCCTAACCATTTCCTCTACCAATGTAAAGTTAACACCCTGGTATACGGCCTCAAAGGCTAAGGTTATTACACGCGTGGATGCCAAAACCACTTGAGCAGGGATGCTGTTGTTACAGGGATAAGGAGCTCTCTTACACCAACAGAGACAATTCTATAGAATCTTGAGTCTCAAAGTCCACATCTTCATCCTGTTCTCTCCCACCACAACTTACAGAATCTCATTCTTTCCCAATCAATACATTCACTTTAACAGTAGATGAGATGTGTAACCTGAATGGAATTCAAGCATTCATAACGTGAGGTTCAGCATTTGACTTTTGTGAATTTAAGCCCTGGAAACCATTTTTAAAAGAACTCCCTCAGGGCTCACCTAGATCCTAGTAGTTTCTTTATTTAACATGAGAATTGGGAATCTGAATACTAGAGTTCATCTTTTTCCTTCACTGTTTAACAACATTGGAAGCAAACAACCAACCAGCATTATTATATCCCTCAATTCATTTTCAAAGTATCTTATAGAGATTACTTGACATTTTGCTCCTCATACATAATTGATTATGCATATCTAATACATATATTTTACATTTGCTATAGAGTACATGTTACAGAATCTGTATACTATATCACTGGGGAAAAAAGAGAGAGTCATTGATCTCTTTAAATGTAATTGGATTAAAGGGCTGATTCCCAAAACCACAGGATCAATTAAAAAATTCTTTCTTAAAGTTCTAGAGTCACTCTCAGCCTCAAAATGTGTATTAGTTAAGATGAACAAAACAAATATGATATCTACACCTGTCTATATAGAGGGAGACAGAGATATTATGAGGGATGGGTTCATGTGATTATAGATTCATTTATAAATTCCATGATCTACTTGTTAAGTGCAAGCTGGAAATTCAGAAATCCAGTGATGTAGTTCTGGTGCAAACCTAAAGACCTGAGAACTAGAAACAGCAATGGTAGAAATCTGCATCTAAAGGGCCAAGAACCAGGACCATCAGTGAGTGTGCAAGGGTGAGAAAATGGATGGTCTATCTCAAGAACACATAGTTGGTTTTCTCTTTCTCTGTAATTTTATTCTATCAAGACTCTAAATGGAGGGGATGTATATAGCCATACAGGGAGCATTGTTTATTTTAGATTTATTTTTTAACTAAACTCTCCAATTCAAATGGTGTTCTCTTTCAGAAACTTACTCCTAAATCCACCCCAAAAAATGTGTTTTTTTCCTATTATCTGGACATTTCCTATTCTAGTCGAGTTGACACATGAAATTAGCCATCTCAGTAACCATTTCTACATACCAAAGTTTCCAATAAAATCAAAGTTAAATAAGAATTTTATTAATGAAACCCTCAAGATATAATTGGCATATACTAATTATTAATATTTTATTGATTGGATTTAATACTATGTCACAATTCAGTTATTAAGTTCACAAAACAAATAGTAAGAATTATCAAATCAAAAAATTGATTCCCTGTTTTACATGTATTCAAACTATAAAAATTAGAGTTAAACATTCCTGTTTTTCACTAATAACAGTACTGACCAAAATGAAAAGTCATCCTTTTCTGAAGATCATCAAAGAACAAGTATTACACATCTAATTGCCATGCTAAAAGCTAAAGAAAAGTTACATCCACACAGACACAGACAGCAGTTCAGATTTGCTAACCTAGGGCAAAAGCTACAGGATACCATAAGCTAGCAGGAACATTAAAGTAGATTTTTTCATGAATTACTGGAGGCCTTAAATTGGAATAAGAAGGAGGACTTCCCAGGGGTAACAGTCAAAGTGTTTCCCTGGAAGACATTTTCATAGGCTTTCATTCCAGAAATCCTATGAGCTCTGATGTTGAAGACAGTAATGGAAGGAAGACAGAAAGTGTAGCCATTGGAAAGTTCACCCAGACCTTTCTATCTTTTGCATAAGTTTTGATTTCATCACAGGAAAGTTATCACTAGAAGTCAATATGAAACTCCGCCCCCACCAGTCTTATTCCAGCACCATTCCAGTCTCTGTAGAGCAAATTAAAAGAAAAAAAGGACATAAACACAGAGAAAATGCTTTAAGGACATTTGTAGATAAAATTGAAACACTCCTGCTATAGCTGGGAAGGCTTGGGGATATGAGGGCTAAACACTAAAGATATAAAGGAAAAGCAGAAACACTTGTGGATGTTGTAACTTCAAGACAAGACATATATGCACTCCCAAAACTGAGACTCAATCATAGAATTAGAGATTACCCTCTCTGCCCTGCAACCTCTAACTGTATTCATAAGATTATATTAACACTAAGAGTAAATTACAGCTGAGAGAGGTACAAAAGATACATTCTCTCTAAGGAGAAGCAAAAGGGAAAATCCTGCCATTGAGAAGCAAGACACAAAGAAGTTGAGTATAGAACTTTGAAGGGTTCGGAGCCTACACTTACAACAAATATAAAAGATACAGCAACCCACTGTGGGATTAAAGTAAATTTTCCCTTTGAAGCCCACTTAGCTTAGTATTTATTTGTATTACAACAGGGAAAACAAAAAATGAAAATCCAAAGCCTGTCCACACCCAGTAAAATACTCTAAAAGAACAAAAAGGAGTGATAC
>RJWT010037293.1:0-13088 GCA_004365215.1 Cuniculus paca | reverse complement strand
GTCTCAGTTAAACCCTTGAATGTGAAGAATGCTTCCTGCTGAGCCTAGGAGCCATGAACTGGTCTTTCAGTGGGTCTGTCTTCAGCTCTACACTCCTGCCAACCCTCCTGCCTGCTGTCTTAAATGTAATTCTCTTGTTCCCCTCTAATTGAAAACTCTGCAGCAACTTCTTTCTCTCCAAGAAAAGGGTTTATGGCATTCAGTTTTCCTTCCCCATCTGCTGCATCTCCAGGCTCCTGTTTCACTAGTGCCCTGTAATGGCTGATACACTGTGTCAACTTGAGAAGTTTAGAAGTTTAACTAAGGGACTCAGTGCCAGGCCAAGGTCTCCACTTTGTAAACATCCTCATCCTGTGCAAGAAGAGTACAGGGAGATGATGTGAGTGCTACACCCACCCCAGGGCAGGTAGTCTGTGTAAGGGAGGAAAAGAGGCTTGCTCTTTCTGCCTTTCGCTCTTGCTGATTTTCCTGTCTTTCTCCCCCTTGTTGTTGTTGCCCCTGTGCCATGCCACCCTGCCTTGGAGCCAGCTGATTATGGACTGAAACCTCCACAAACTGTGAGCTAAATAAGCCTTTCCTCCCTTAACTTTGTGTGTGGGGTATTTTGTCTCAGAAAGTAACCAAGACATGCCCCTTCACAGTGTGGACCTGCGAATACTAAGTGATTATAAACTCCAGTTAGTAAGGAAGACCTTGTGTTCTCATGCTGGGGATAACCCAGCTCTGCACACTGGGTCTCATCTGCTGTGCACCTCTCACAGTGCAGACCACTGCATGAATCCATAAGGACTTTTTCAGACTGTGTCACTTAAGGTAATATCCTGGAAAATGTACAGAAACAGGAGAGATGATGTTTTTTACCCTAACCCTGGATGGGTTTTCTCCCCAGAAAACATTTAATTAGAAACAAGGGATGCTTTATTTTTCAAAAGGGTAAAGTAATGGGTTCTTAATCCTAACTTCAAAAAGAGTTATCTTCTCACACAAGCAACAACCTCTGAATATATCAGAAGATCTCTTTCTCTCTCTCCTTTCCTTTGCTTTCTTTGCCTTCCTTTATTCTCCTCCCTTTCTTTTCCCTCCCATTTGGTTTCCTACCTTCCTTCCTTCTTTCCTTCCTCCCCACTTAAGTAGTCTTTCATTCCTTCATTATTTCTCTCTATTCTGTTTCATTCAGTATCAATCTCTGTGCACAGTTTAAATTATAATGCATTTTCTCACATGAGACTACTATGACATGTATGTGAGATATTTAACCCTTTTGATTTAAAATTATGTGAGATTTGGGAGTTATTTTAAAGCCCTGTGCCAGGAAGCAGGAATCATTTTCTCATTTGAGGCTAGAATGGAGAGGATTATGTCATTTCTTAAGTGGATCTTCACATTTGAGGGAAGGTACTAATTATCCTAAGGGAGTGACTCCAGTGCTGGCATTTTCCTTTCAGCTGATTCGTCTCATCCTGCACTCTTAAATCTGTATCTTTCTCGGTTAATTTGCTGAGGTCTGTGCTGTCTGGTGATGGATGGGAGGTTTTAGAGAGGTCTGGAATATGAATCATGGGAATGTGAATAATGGCAGTGCTGGGTGGTTTCCTGATCTGTAAAGAAGCAGATAATTTTTTTGACCAGACTGATCCCCTGTGATGGAAGTGGGTTTTTTTTTTACTCTTATTTTCTCAAAGGAAATTTCAATATGCATAAAAATCTGGTGGAGCTTATTGAGTAATAAAGTAGAAAAAAAAGGTAAGAATTAGGTTAGAGCCAGATAGAAGCAATGCAATCTAGAGAGAAGTCTGTGCCTGTCACAGTGTTATAGTCCCTAAGACCAATTAGAAAAATTAATAAATAATTAAAAATAGGCTCATGCATACCAACTGCTTGACTTCACACAAATTACTAAAACTCTCTGAATTCAATTGATTATTTTTAAATAGGAAAAGATTCCCTACTACCTGTACTTATTGTATTGGCTCCCTAACATAGAAAAGCTACTAGATACTACTATGCAAAGCATGTTTGCTTGGTGCATGGTCCAAGGGCAGCTCTGTGCTTTCTGCTAAGTTATATAGACCTTTGGGGACTCTTCAGTGTTTTCTGTTTCTTTACTTTTATGGAAATTCAATCACTATTCCTTATCTTCCTTGTGCAACAACTATTTTTCATCACCCTAGTCTTTATTTCAAAATGTTCACACTGCCTCCTCTTTGTCTCACAGTGCTTGTACTTTCTGCAAGCCCATAATGTCAATAAATTGCTCCTTTTTAAAAATCACAAATTATTAGTAAGAGGAGTCACTCCTAACTTACAGATTATCCTTTTATAATAAAAATGCATTCTAGTAGACAATCTAGACAGTTTGGGGTATTGTTAGAAATCAGATATCCTTTTAAATCGGTTACTTTTGGTTTGAAAGGAAAGCATGTAACCGGGAGTGTGAAATGTTGACTAACATTTCACACTTTTATTACTAATACATTTAGGTGGGAAAAATATACTAGCTGCCTGGAAAATTCCATCCTGAACTCAAGAAAATAAATACAATTAAAGTTTCAATAAAAAGTAGCATTTTAAACTATAGGCAAGTAGTAGGAGCTTAATATATATTTGTTGAATTAAACTGAGAGTTGAGAAGTTATTCATGAAGCTTGTTCAGCAGGGATGTAACTCAGTGGCACAGAGCCTGCCTGGCAAGTGCAAGGTCATGAATTCGATTCATGGTATGAAAAAAAAAAAAGTAATGTCCTTATGGACTGAAAGACTTTACTAAACATCCCTAGGAAAAACCATTTTAAGAGTTATTTGTGCTGGGCCTGGCGAAACACGCCTGTAATCCCAGCACTTGGGAGGCTGAGACAGGAGGATCGTTGTGAGTTCGAGACCAGCCTGGGCTACTAAGTGAGCCAAGGCCAGCCTGAAAGGCACAGCGAGACCCTGTCTCAAAAAGACAAGGGCTGGGAATTTAGCTCAGTGGTCTAAGCACCTGCCTGGCAACAAGCATGAGGTTGTGAGTTTGAACCCCAGTGCCACAAAAAAAAAAAAAAAAGAGTTATTCATAATAAGTATAAGGGACTTGGATCTGGCATTGAACAATGAGAAGTGTTATTATGTAAGTTTTGATTTTTTCTTTTCTGAAATTTATATATATATGTGAGTGTGTATATATAATTCATTTTAAATTTTTTTTATTGTGATTAAAAACACATAAAATTTACTCTTTTGAACTGTTTCTCAGTAGAGTTAACCACATTCATATAGTTGTGCTATTAGTCTTAAAGTTTTTCACTTTGCGAAGCTAATACTCTGAGTCACTCATTAAGCTCTATTCTTCTTACTTCCAGCCTCTGGTAACCACCATTCTATTTCAGTTTCTAAGAGTTTGAGTCATAGAACCAAACAGTATAGTCACACAATACTTATCCTTTTGTGACTGGTTCAGCTTTTCTTAATATGATGTCCTCAAAGTTCTTTCATGTTTTGGTGTGTGTCAGTCTCTTATCACAATGAGGTAACAGCTTTTAAAAGTACCATGCTTATTTTTCATATCAAGTGGATGGTAAAAGATCCTAGCAATTAACGGCTGCAACACAGTCAACTTACTTTTTGGACTAGATAAAGCAAAAATGAATGATATAGCAATTATTTCAGGATATCTCTTTTTTTATTTTTTTTTGAGCAATGCTATCACTAATACCATTAGTGATAGGCAAGGCTTCTGTTTCCATGGCAACATAGGCATATGGTAGGGATTGGCTAGTCATTCCTGTGTTCTCACCTGGGGATGCTGTGTAGTCTTTCTTAGCCTTTGGAGGGAAGTTTTCACTGGAAGTAAGCAAGCATCAAGGTCAGCAAGCTGTTGAACCCACTGTTTTATAAACAAATGGCTTCTGGAGGTTTCACTTGTTTGTTTGTTTGTCTGTTTATTTTCAAATCCAGATGTGGGAACTGATGCTCTGTTTTACCACAATAAACACACAAAACACCCCAGAAACACCAGCCTTGTGTGATTGATGCATGAGGGGTTCAAGGGCACTTCAAAGGTTTTGGTAAACTGAGTCATGAGTCATAATTTAATATCCTTTTCTCTTTGTCATTTTTAAGATTTAAATGATGCATTAAACATACTCTTATCTGTGTTTTTGTGTTCCTTAAGCGTAAGGAAGTAATTATTTCCATTTGTAAGTAGTTTTCATTAAGTTGGAAATTTAATAAAACTATAAATGAATCAGAAAACCATTACCTCTTCTGGGAAAATTGAAGCTGTATTCTTATTTTTAACTGACAAAAGCACTCTTACAGAAATAACAACTTTAAATACAACTTTAGAGTATTGCCATGATATTTATTCATACCATTCATCTCATTTCTTCTACCGCACTCTTGTACTTTCTGGGTGAGATTAATTCTTAAACCCATTTTCACCTTAGCCAAGGGCTAAACTCACTAAGAAACGAAAGAATTCTCTGTGCTCCCTGATGATATGCTTACTTCTTTGAAATTTATTTTCAGAGCCATTCGAATCTATCTGCTGGCTCTGCTCTATCAGGTGGCAACTGCCTTCCAGTGAAGTGACAGACCCTGAATGTCTGGAGTCTGTGATCGTTTTCTGTGGCTAACAACTAAACCAAGAGAAACGGGCATCAAAATCGATACCACCTGGTCCATTCCAACCTGAGAACTGCTAGGTACTCTCATTGTTCCCTTATCCAGAGACTGAAGATAGTTCCCTCCTGAAGCATGGTAAAATTGGGAAAAGACGTCAACTGATTTTTTTTAAAATTTCTTTACTTTCTAGAATTTGTTACGCCATTTCTTGACTGTTTAATTTCAGAGTATGTTGCCTCCATCTTTATTATTAAGTCATTATCTTTGGTTCTATGTGTTGAATGGGCCAGATAATATGAACGGATTATTGTCACATTCAAAGGTCTTTAGGTGCGAAAATATTTGCATATCTTAGGTCCAGATTGATGTGAAATTCAATAAAGTCATCAACCACTGGGAACTTTAGAATTTTCGGTACAATTAAAAAAGGAATTATGCTCATAACTGAGTTCAAAGTTATATACTACATGCTTCCTCCCCTTTTTTGTGGTATGGCTTGATTCATATAATGGCTCTGTGGGGCTTAGTGCCTCTCCTGGATTCATTGACCAAAATTCCATAAGACACCTGGCCAAATGAGCAGGGCAAAAAGATTCTCAATTGGACTGAAAAGACAATTTTCTTCTCAAGAAATTGGGCTTCTGTCAACCCTGGGAAGATTTACAATTAAACATATAAACATTTAATAGAATCAAGAAGGTGCTGTATATATTTGCTGATTTGTAGATATAATTTTGAGAGAATTTGTCCTATTAGAGTTAGTCCAGTAATTCCAATTTGAATTCATTAATCATCTCATTCATTAGATGATTAGGTTAGAATTTTGAGCAAAAATCCATAATCCCTGTTAGAATTTTCAAGACAACTTAAGGACTATGGCATTTACAAGGTAAAATTATGAATGTATGAGAACTACTTGAGTGACTAAGAAGGTCTCTCCACTAAGGCATTTAGAGCCCTTCAAAAGGATAATGCCTACCATGAACCGTGAACATCATTCAAGTTATGCTGAGATCAGTTTCCAAGGTGTACACCTGGGATCCAGAGGATTCTCCAGGGTTTTTCAGGATTTCCCAGGCCCAACACTATCTTCATAGTACTGCAAAGGCAGTATTCACACTTTCACCCTCACTTTCCCAGCCAATACAGGGGGTTTCCCCAGACTAAACATAGATTCACAAGGGAAATTCAGTTGTCTCCTATTAATCGTAACAAGGCTGAGATGTACCGAGATGTAAATTGTAACACCTTTTTCACTATGATTTTGTTGGTTTTTGGAAAACAGTGAGTTTTACATAAAAAGATATTTATACTTATTTTGTTAATTGTATTATGAGTTTATTTATTTATTTATTTATTTATTTATTTTTGTACCAGGAATCAAACCCAGGGCCTTGCACTTGCTAGGCAGGCACCGTACCACTGAGCTACATCCCCGGCACGATGGGTTTATTTTCAATTTAAATTGAATAAATGTTTTTCTTACGTTTCCAGTTTTACTTTCTAATACATTAAATAGTGATATAAAAGGCACTGGAAGGAGGAGACTCTATAATTTTTAAGAGTGTGAAGGGATTCTGAGACCTAAAAGCTTAAGACCTCTTAGGCTGAACTGATGGTTAAAATTAGCAGGTTTATAAGATATGCAGGGTAAGTAAATAGCCTAAAAACTGTGCTTTTGATTTGCAACACTAGTGAGTTGAAAATTAATGTTAAAATTCAAAGTAAACCTCTCAATCATCTCTTCTGCCCCCAAAGTGCTCATAAGGCCCACAAAGTATGCATCGCCACAGAAATGGGCAGCACTTGAGACCAGTCACCTGCTGGAGGACCTTTCCTCCTGTGGCTTACTCTCTCCATCGTGGCCTTGCTCCCCTCTTGTTACTGAGGTTTCATTTAACTGAAAATGTATGATTTTACAAACTAAAACAATGAAAAAGAGATTCCATGTATAAAAGAATATCAGTACAAGTTCCTCTGTAATGAACAAGCCAGACAAGTACTCCCTGCCTTTCCCTGGGGCAAATCATCTCATCACCCTGGAGCTCAACCTCATCTGTAGCAAGAGGATATTAGTAGTGCATGCACAAGAGTGTTGTGAGAAATGAGTTAATACATTTAAGGTTCTTAGAGTAATGGCAACTGAAAAACACATTAAGATCGTTTTTCTAACTTTAGAAAAAGTGTTGTAATATTCCCTCTAACAAATTCACAGGCATCTTGTTGGAACAACAGCTGTTTCTTAGTTTGGAGGCAGCCTGTATTCTCTGCTTTTGTGTCTCTAGGGCACAAAAAAAGTACATGCAAAACTGAAATTAATGATAGGGTCCATTTATTCAATAATTTGGAATGTTGGCAAATAAAATCCTTCTCGGCCTTTTCCTTCTCCTAGGAAATTGGTGTATGTTCTTACTTTTAAATTGTTTATATACTTGGGATGTCATTAACATGGAAATCTAAAACTAAAAAAGGTTTAATTTAAATCAATCCCTCCATTACATGTGTATGTGTATTACAAATTAATTTTGGAATTTACTCCTTGACCTAAAAAGTACCCCAAATGTAACATGCCTTAGTTTTACAGTGCAAGTCAGGGGTAATAGTTTAAAACTTCAGTAGTTCTCCCCTGTAATTGTTATTAATTATTATTATTATTATTTTACTGGCTTGTTTGCACTGTTTGAGATGGTATGTGGTAGACCACTGCTTCAGCTCTTTCTTTTGGGAAAAAAATGAGATGCCACTTAAGGGGAACTGAGGAGGTAGTAGGATATTTAAGAAGTATTTGCCTTGTAGTAGACACTCATTTATCCCTCAAACAGTACTGGCGAGAAAATACTACTTTTTCATTTTCACTGATGAACTCAGAGAAGTTAAATATCTTTCCTCAAAGTGCTGGCATTCTGTGACTGATAGAACAGAATGTCCTTGTGGAGTTGCATAATAGATCCTGACATTCGTGAAAGCCTGCATACCCTGTGGAGCCACAGTTTGTAGGCATAGAGAAAAGAACAAGAAACTACAGTGTGATGGTGGCAAGGGTGCTGCAAGTGGAGTGCAACAGACCAGGGAGGGTTTCTCCTTGCTTCTCTTAGATATACCTACACTCCTTTATCTGAACTTTGCTTTCTGTGATTTCAGTTGTCTGTGGTCATCCACAGTCTGAAGATACTAAATGAAAAATTTTGAAATGAACTACTCAAAAGTTTGGAATAGCGTGCTGTTTTGAATAGCATGGTCTACCCACTGTGGACATGAATCATTGTTTTGTCAGGTATATCTGTGCTATATATGCTCCCCACCTTTAGTTACTCAGTAGACACATTGCTGAGGGGTTCCACAGCCACAGTATCTCAGGTCCCTTACATAGAGTAGTAGCCTTTACATGGTGACGCTGTGTCACAATGCTCCCTTCATCTTATCAGGTAGCATTGTTATCATCCCACGTCATCACAAGAAGGGTGAGAACAGGAAAAGACATTTTGAGAGAGGAGAGAGAAAAGTGACATTTGCATAGCATTTATTATAGTGCATTGTTATAATTGTTCCATTTTAGTATTGTTGTTAATCTCTTACTGTATATAAGGTATAAATCACATTTTATCATAGATATATACATATAGGAGAAAAACAATACACATAGAGTTTAGTACTCTCTATAATTTCAGGTACCCACTGGGGGTCTTGGAAATATCCCCTGAGGATGGAAGTGGGGAGCTACTGTAACACTTGCTGTTTTTCTTCTATTCACTTAATGTTAAAAACTATTTTTATTATATTCTGTGTTCTGCTTTCTGTCTTATGATAATGACATGAGCATGCATAATTTTGTTTGGCTTTATAATTAAGGAAAGTGTTCACTAGGCAACTATTTGTTTCTGCCCAGGAGTTTATATATTTTAAAAGGAAGATGTCTTTTCACAGGAAGAAGTGCCACAGTATTTATTAATAAGCAAAATTGTGTTCATACTTTATGAGGTTCTAAGTACCTTTATTATGTTTATTAATTTTATACTAAATGTAATAAATTATACTCATAGTCAATGTCATTTTGTTAGAGTAAAATTTGAAAGTATCCATATGTCTAATTTTCTTTGAAATAATTTAGCTATAAATGAACCAAATTCTTTTTTCGTTGGCTAGATTTTTTTAAGAAGCATCCTAGTAGATGCGGGATGCAACCCATGAGTTCTCCCATCCCAGTACTAGGGTGCTTGCCACATATACCACCTTTGTTGTTCTAAGTGTTCTTTGCCTTTGAGAACATTCCCTGTGTACTTTCTGTCTAAGTGGACTTTTGTGGGTTTAACAAATTAGTTTCTGAAAAGAGACAAAATTCTTATTTCAGGTCTGTTTCTTTCCAGATATTCCAACTATTTAGATTTTTCTGTACCCCCTAAAATCAGCAACATGGAAACTTTTACATGCAAGGGAATGCTAAAACCAAAAACAATAAATCTTGTGAGTTCTGTGTTTTAGAGCATTCCATCTCTTTGAGCACATCTTGCAATTTAGTGGAACAACAATGGCACCCTGGGCCAGGGTGCTCGCAGAAACATAAGATCAATAGTAGTGAGTTTGTGTACTAAATTCTGTGAGGAAATAAAACTATTAGACATCATTTTTGCTTCAAGAAGAATTTTAGGGCTGGGGCTTTAGCTCAGTGGCCTAAGCGCCTGCCTGGCAAGCATGAGGTTTTGAGTTCAATCCCTGGTGCCACAAAAAAGAAAAAAAAAAAAAAAGAAGAAGAAGAAGAATTTTAACTTCACAAATGTATTAACCATATTATTGATAGCAGTTCAGTCCAAAAATATTTTTCTTGAAAAATCCCATTGTTTTTCCTTTATTTTGTTTACCTAAATTACAAGATTCTGAAATAAATTGAAACATACAGTTGGCTTATTGTTTTTTTAAGCTTTACTGAGGTGTAATTGATGTAGTATATGCTGCAAATATTAAAGTGTAAGATTTGAAATGTTGCCATATGTGCACATCTGTGAAACGATCAACAGAAGCTAGAAAACAAGCATGTTCCTCACTGCGTAATGCATTGCAATGTTGTTATAACCTTTCATCATCCCTCCCTTCTGTCTCTTGTGCTTATCACTAATATCCAAGAAGCCACTGATGAACTTTCTATGGGTAGAGATTACATTTCATTTTCTAGAATTTCGTATAAACAGAATCACATAGTATATCTATTTATCTGATTTCTTTTACCCAGTGCAATTATTATGAGATCTGTTATTATGAGATTTTTGTATGTACCAATAATTTATTTCTTTTTAATGCATGGCACTCTTCTATTGGATTATATACCACTATTTGTTTATCCATTCACCTTGATAGACATTTGGCTTGTTTTCAGTGTTGGACTGGTGGAATAACTCTGCTGTGCACATCCATATCCATGTATTTGTGTGGAAAAAATGCAATTTTTCTTATGCAAATACCAGAGTACACTGTCTCATTTGTATGTAAGGTTTATGTTTGACTTTTTAGGTAGCTGCCAAACTTTTTCAAACTGGTTGTCGAGTGTTACACTCCCAGCAGCAGATGAGAGTTCTAGCTGTTATCCATCCTTGCTAATATTACTATGTCAATATTTTTAATTTTAGCTATTCTAGTGAATGTACAGTGGTGCTGGCTTAAATTTGCATGTCTCTAATAACTAATGATCTTAACCATATTTTCTTATGTTTATTTTCCCTTTGTACCTTCCTTAGTGATGTATCAGGTGAAATATTTTGCTTACATTTTCTGTTGGGTTGTTTGTCTTAATTCAGCAGTTTTTAATAAATATCTAGACACAGATTATATATACTTATATATCTGAAAAATAGTATAAACTAAAACTCATGTAATTTGTCATGGTTTAAATCAAATTTTTACCTAAAAGTTCATTAAATTAAATTTTGATGTCCTTTAGAATTGATCTCAGAAGAATGATTCATAATGTGAATCAGTTCTAATATATCAATTCTAATATTGCTTCAAAAACTACAGTATTATTTATGCCTCTTATTTTTACTACATCTGTCTTATATATGTATTAAATTATAATTTCTTTTTAATGGTATGTTATTGTTCCATGTATTACATCCTGATTTGTTCCATGTTTTACATTCTAGTTTTCTCCAATGCTCTTCCTAACTTGTGATATATTTATGAAACCTTGTGGCTTTATGTAGATACAATAACAGCTACACATAAATAGCATTTTTGTTTACCAGGCACAGTTCTAAATCCTGTAAATACACAAAACAGTTTGGTTCACATAACAGCATATGTGTATTGTGATCTATTTTAAAACAAGAAAACTTAGGACTAGAAAGAAAAGACACATTTGTCTATACCATGCAGAAATGGGGTGCCTAGCTGCAGATCCACACACTTTGTGCCTCTCTTAAAGGGCACTCTAAACACTCCTTTTCTAGCAACAAATTACAAATCATGCCTTAAATCTCATCATAACATTTATACAAATAAAACAAATGAATTTGTGTTCTAACATTATTTTCCCTGCTAAGGAGTGAAGTTGCCAAGATGATTACAATGAAATAAACACCAAGTAATGACTCTAGAAAAATATATGCTATAAACTGAGTTCTTATCTATTATATTGATTAAATCTGATACACTGTTATCTTGACTTGTACAATATGATTTTCAAAAGTATAATATTGTATGAATAGATAATCCATGAAATGCTAGCTACATCCAGGATTTACAAGTGATGATTTTTTTTGTATTGGAAAGAAAAGACAGTCAAGGTCATTTCTCTCAGAACAAAGGAATTACTTCATGATGCTAGTGCAATTGTAGACTGAGTTCTATAATGTGGCCAATTCAGATAAACCTACCAAAAATGTATTATAATGGGTTACAATTAAAATGTTTATGCTGGATGTTGGTGGAAGTGAAGAGAAATTTTAATAGATTTTAATATTTCAAAGTGCAATATATAATGTTTAGAAGTAAATTATTCATGTGGATTCATTCATAAGATATCTTAAGGGGAGCAAGGGCTGTTCTGTGGCTTTCTAACTGGGCACTCTGTCATATGCTCATGTACTTGACAATCAATTGCTCTCACTGCATAAAGACAGTCAGGGATGAAAATACCATGTCTTACTTTGACTTCACTATATCTTATTCAAGGAATGATCATAATGTCTATTTCTCCAAGCTTCCTAGAAAGAAGATTCTTGGAAGACATATGCAAGATTTTATGTTTTCATTTTAATTTATATGTCACAAGAGGATACAACATGTAATTATGCAGCTTTTGCTTAAATTTTGTTAGGTAATTTTATGATCAATGCATATTTGTAATCTACATTTTTGTTTATTGAATTTTCACTATTATAAAGCAAAGATTTTCAGACTTTCAGTTTCACAAACTTTTTTATGATTTAGGACTTTTCCTTAAATGAGAAAATATCTTTTTTGCCATTCTGTAAATTGCATGCCTTCCTCTCCAGACAGATAAGGAAAAAGCAATCAAACCCACAGATAAACAGAAACCGGCCTATTCCTCATCTCCTACCAACCTCACTCAGTTGAACACTGAGAATTGTTCATTGGACTGGTTACAGTTACAACATTCCAGATATCCAGGAATTTTTATTTTGTTCTGTCAGCTTCTTTTCCCCATTTCCTACAGATACTCACCCAAAAGCCTGCTGACCACCTCTCAGTTCTTACAGAAGTTCACCTCAACATGTGTTTAGTTGTGAGTAAGGTGGCCTGAACCCCAGGCAACTGTGTGAGGAGCTTAATTTTCGTGAGGTCCACCTATGGAGCCAGACAGCCCAGCTGCAAACTCTGCCATTGCCCCTCACTACCTTTCCAGAACTTACTTCTGGAAGTAAGTACTCCCTTCTCAATTACAGGCATGATAATAACTGATAAATAACCTCCCTCAATGTAGAGCTACTGTGACTACTTCATGAAAACTACATGGAATATGTAAGCCCTGTGCATACATGTTAATTTATCTTTGTTTGATGTAAAATCAAGATTGGGAGAACATTGAGTAAAATATGACAAAATAAGCTAATGGGACTTGGAATGGTTTCCCAGTCTTTTCTATGTGATTCTCCTAGCACTCTTGGGAGGACCTCAGGGGGAGAAAGAGTGAAGAGAGATGTGAACATTCAAGTCCAAGGTTTTGCTAAGACAAATCCAAGCAGGGGCCACACATGCTTATCCATAGCCTTTCCTTGTTAGCCATTATCTCCATAAAAGAACTAATGACGCCGGGCGTGGTGGCTCACGCCTGTAATCCCAGCACTCAGGAGGCTGAGACAGGCAGATCGTTGTGAGTTCGAGACCAGCCTGGGCTACAAAGTGAGCTCAAGGCCAGCCTGAATGGCATAGTGAGACCCTGTCTCAAAAACACCAGGGCTGGGGATCTAGCTCAGCGGTCTAAGTGCCTGCCTGGCAAGTGCAAGGTCTTGAGTTCAATCCCCGGTGCTACAAAA
>RJWT010037292.1:0-13073 GCA_004365215.1 Cuniculus paca | reverse complement strand
AGGAGTTGCCCGGGGACAGACACTCCCCACTTGCCTGGGACAAGGAAGGAGCCAGTCACTGAGGTTATTGTTGAAGGCCAATTGCCTGCTGTGGTTTCTAGATTTTCTGAATTGCTTGGGGAAAAAATTAATATAGACACAGCACTATGCATCTAACTATGATCACAATATAAATTATTTTCTTTTTGAAAAGCAAAATTTTCTTTGTAATGCTGGAGATCAAACCGAGGGCTTCACACACGCTGGGCTTGTGCTCTACCATTGATCTACCTCTCCGGATTTTTTTATATTTTTATTTTAAGACATAGTCTTACTAAGTTGACCAGACTGGCCTTGAATTTGTGATCCTCCTCCTTGGCCACTCAACTAACAGGAAGGAGCCATGGCACTTAGCAAAAAGAAATAAATAAATATTTTTAAATGTTTAAAAATTGTTTTTTGTTTATTTTTCCTGGTTTTTTGAGACAAGGTCTCCTACATAGCCCAAATTGACCTCAGACCTATTGGAATCCTCCTGCCTCAGCCTCACACGTGCTGGGCTTACGGGCATGTAACACATGCAGGTTGTGCTGATTGGTTTTATTTTTTGAGAAAGGGTCTCGCCATGTGGTTCAGGGTGGCCTTGAACTCACAATCCTCCTGCCTCAGCCTCGTAAGTAACTGGAATTACAGGTGCATGCCACCATGCCCAGCTGGGTGAAAACACTTTTTAAATTCAATTTACTATTTAACCAATATATTGAAACCTAAAAATTATACATATTTAGGGGGCATCGTGCGGTATTTCAATAATATATACACTGTATAATGTTTAAACTGATTAAATATAGCTATTTCCTCAAACATTTATTATTTCTTTGTGGAAAAAACCTTCCCAATCCTTTCTGCTGGCTTTTCGAAACACACAGTCCATTGCTCTTACCTACAGGTCCCTTACTGTGGAACAGCACCCCAGAATGTCCTGCTTTTGTTCAACTGCAACTAACTTGATGCCCATTGGTCAACCTTTCTCCATCCCCCACCCCTCAGTTACTTTCTTTTCAACTCTGCCAGTAATAAATCATGAGGGTGATGGAGTAGTGTAGGATACACTACCCTGAAATATAGTATATTGGGGTATTGAATATTTTCAGCTAAAGGAATTTAAGAAAACAGAAGCAGGAAGTCTCTGTGGAGTTCTTCTGCCCTTTGTCCCTGAAGCAGGTCCTAAAACCCAGAAAGGGTGTTCTATCCTTCCCCCCAACAGTGTCCCTAAGGCCCTCTCCTGGGGAAGAGAAAAGTCCTTATCTCCGAAGACACAGGGTGGAAGGAGAGAATCCAAACTAACAGCCTTGCTCTGCCCCTCTCCCCGTCTCTTCTCACTAGCTCAGACCCCTGTGTCCACACTCACACTTCTCCATCACTACCCACTTCTGCATCGAACTGAGCCCAAGAATACACAGGCTTCACTGTGTCCTCAAGTTTTCATTTCCTTATGTAGCCTCCCGTGTCATATAAACTTACTAAATAAATCTGTGTGCTCTTCTTGGTTAATCTGTGGTCAGGGTCCTGACCATGAACCTGGGATGGGTAGGAAAAAGTAGTTATTTTTCTTCTCCTAGGAGGGTTTATCATGAATTTTAAATTTTTCTTGGAAAGTTATGACAAGGCACACATACCCACACAACTGTAGTTTTGTGCTTCTTTTTCTTCCACCTTGTACTGGGTAAAGCTCTCATCTTCCTGCTTTCTACCTCTAACCATCAAGGACCTTGGAAATTGCCTGCTGCAGCAGCAACAAGGGATAAAGCACAGAATGAAAGATCTGGAGTTGGGCTGGCTTCGACTTACCCTGCATCTACTGCTGTGTAGTTATGTCACAGTGGCCTCCTTGAGTGCGCTGCTCTTAGGTATGAGTGCGGCTGAAAGGCACTTGTCCTGCCTCCCTGGTCACTATAACTCTTCCACAGATGCCCGTGTGACAATGCTTGGAAAACCAGAAAGTGCTTACAGAACCATCTGCTCTCAGACCCAACCTCTGTTTCCTAGGCAAAGACACAAGGTTCAGAGAGAGGACATGCTGGTGTCACGGGCAGGTCCCTGAGGCGCCAAGACAAGAGCCTGACCTGCATCTGGCCATAGTCACCTCTGTACCCAGGAGCTAATAATCACACGCTTGGCATCTGTGTGATTCCTGGGAGGGCCAGGCTCCAGTGGAGGCCACAAGAAAAAGACACTCTCCTGGCTCTTGAGGAGCCCGCTGGTCTCGGCTCCCCTCCCTAAAGAGTGGAAGAACACCTTGCTCACCGGAGAGTGCCCGGCTGGGTTTTGAATCCACATGGCCAGGAACTTAGCACAAACCTGGAGCGAATCGGTTTGCTTCTCTGGACCTCAAGTTCCCCCCCAAAAAGAAGGCTGAACAAGATGGTATCTAGTACTTCTCCAAGCTCTAACACTCGGTTGTTGGGCTGGGGACATACTTGAATGGCAGAGTGCTTGCCTAGCATGTGGGAGGCCCTGAGTTCGATCCCCCAGCACTAGGGGGAAAAACTGAAGAAAATTCCACTGCTATATTATTGAATCTAATTGGCACAATTGCCTTTTTGAAATTAATTTTAGATTTGGAATATTCATTCACTCAGTGGTTTCAGGTTGTTAGTGATGGCATATGTGCAATAAGGAAGATACGCAATAAGGAAACTATGTCATAGTTTCTATCCGAGTAAAACAAAAAAAAAGATCAGTGGACAATTCATTAGGTAAGCCCAAAATAATACTTAAGTAGATTATTCAGGGGAGGGAGAATAATCTATTTTCTAAGACAGTATTATCTTTTTCAGATGAATTTTTAGTGTCATTATCAGATGATAAGTTGTTCATAGTTGCTTTGCAAATAGGTTAAATAATAAAAGAGGAGTTAGAGTGGGACAATAATTCCCTTTGGTTAATAAGACAAAATCCTCAAATCACCAGCTTGGTGAATACTTCCTATCCGCAGGGAGCTGATCAGAAGTCTTGTGTGACGTGGTACTATATCTGAGTCAACTGCCTAGATGAGGCTAAACTGAAAACAGAACACCTATTGTATCATACTTTTAGCAAGATAAGTGCTAGAAAGTTTCTTCCATTGCTCACAGCTCCATACTTTTGCATAAGAAAAGTTTTAATTGCCCTGTGTAGTATTCACTTATGCTCAACACACACTCAATAAATAATACGCATCGCCTGGTCTATACCACACACCTCCCTTTGTCAACCTCGCCCTTACTGCACCATCTTCATACAACCTAGGATCCTTAGATCTGAAGTTCAATGATACTTCAAACAGAACAAGTTTTCTTGGGCCTAAGTCAACTATTTTAATTCAAGATTTGAAAGTGCAAACACTCTGGGGAGAGCGTTTGAACAGCAGAGAAGTTATCTGTTATTACCTGTGAAGGAGCCCAAGGATTTCACCCCGAAGTACAGCACCCTGATATTAGACCAGGGTGACCCTTAGAGACCAGCAGACCCTGGAAAAGGCTTTACTCTGCCATCCTCTTTTTGGCTGGAAGACTTAGCTAGTCAAAGAAGAAAACAATCACTCTTGGCTACTGCCCTGTTTGCACCTGAATGTCTCCTGAAGGCCCCTGTGTGTTAAACACTTGGTCCCCATCCCACAGTGCTAGTGAGGTAGTGGGACTTTTAAGAGGCAGGGCCTAGTTGAAGAGGGGAGCTGTGCCTTGAGGGGACCTTTCCTATGTCCCTTTGCTTCCTGCTGCCAGAATGAGCACCTTTGCCCCAATGCATGCTCCAGCCCCAGTGTACCAGGGCCTTGCCATAGGTCCTTAAGTAAGGCAGACGAGCGGTCAGAGACTGAGATATCTGAAACTGTGAGCCAAAATGCACATTTTCTCTTTATGCACTGATTGTCTTAGGTAAATGTTACAGTAAAAGAAAGCTGACTAATACCACCCATGCCTAAACTTCTACCACAGGAAGGATGACCAAGAATATCACTACACGTGTCACTAAAAATGTCTTTAGACATCTTATATATTGGGTGCTCACATCTGTGATGTCCCCATGCATATTAAATAGATGCACATACTTTCTCTCCCATTAATAAGTCTACTGTCAGTTCACTCCAGCAACCCTCTTCACACTACACCTGTTCCCTCCTGCAGCCCAGCCTTGACTCCTGGCCCTCTGGGTGTGCAGATCTGGAGATGCACAGAATCACTGGGACCACTAATGTGTTAGAGATACAAGGAAGGTTGGCACAGACAGAAAAATAAATCCAACTGTAAAACGCTACCAGTCAGTCTATGAAGCAAGAAGGAAAATTTTCATTTCCATTTGGCATCCTTCGAGTTTCAGAACCTTTCAGAAGCAAAATAGAAAAATGGCAAAACAAAAGAGCCAGAGCAGCTTCCTAAAAAAAAAGGGAAAAAAATGTTGGCCACTTACCCTCCCTTACAGAGAATGGAGAAAATTAAGAAAACCAAAGGGTTTTTTACTTCTCATTTATATGTATGAGTGAAAGTAGGTTCCCCATTTTTACCTTGTTGTTTTCAATAAAAGAAAGCAGTTTTCAAATTGCATTCATAGATTGACTTCGCTGAATAGATGTCGCTTCATTTGATTTGAGCAGAAAGGAATTCATTTTGATTAGAACTCTATTTGAAAACAATGTATTTTTAGCCACTGAACGGAGCTTTTGGAGCTGCAACCAAGTGCTTCTGTCACCCTGCCCCGATCTTGTACTGTCTGCTTGACCTCGCTGAATTACTACTTTTCCCTCATTGTGTTTATCTTTGAGAGCAGAACTCCTGAAGACTGGTGGTCCCTCTTCAGGTGGACCAGCCAAAACCGGCTGGATCTAAGAAGGCCACCAGAGTGACTACCAGACAACCGCCCAGTTCATTATAATCCCATCCGCATGCTCAGTGACCCCCACCCCCACCCTATGCCATGACAGTGGACAATTACCAAGACAGTGACAAAAAAGAACACTAAAAGGAACAGAAAGTGATGCTCAAATTTCCAGAAAAGGCATGACTGTTCCTCCCATGTATCGCCTCATCACTGTCCCCCTCATTTTTTTACCCTGTGTCTTTAAACTCTTCAGGGCCCCAGCAGGTGAAGGAGTTGATTTGTGAGTTTATCTTCTAGCTCCTCTTATTCTTGTCTGAGAATAAAGGTCTCCACTGCTCCATCGGTGCCTGGTCTTTTTATTGGTTCCACAATTGTGAGAGGGAAAAGGACCTGACACGGCCAAAAACTGCTGCAGGGACAGAGGACATAATAAACCTCTGGACCCTTAACCTATTTCTCATTGAAAGCATGGTTTGTGGTTTTTCTTCTGAAACAGTCAGGGACTTAAACACTGTGCTTTGTTAAGACAAAATACAACGATGACTCTTCCCCTTAGGCCTACAGATGCCCAAGAGGTGACTAAAAGCAGAACAAAGCATGGCCTACATTTTGTAACTGTTTCATTTATCACCTTGAAGCTTTGGGTCACATCTTGGTCAGTTCTGCCTACAGGCATGATAATCACAGGGGGTGTCTATCTAAAAGTCAGCAAACCAAGGTGGATAAGCCCTAAATTTACATAACCTACCCCATCCCCTTGGAGACAGAAGACACCAAGGTAAGAGATTTTTGAGGATATTCAACCACCAGGAAGCACCTAGAAGTCTCTAATCATGGAAATGCCCTGCACCTGTGGTCATCTTGGATTCCAGCAGAGCTTCTACAAGACTGAGACTGCCCCAAACAGAAGCAAAATGATCTCCTGGAGACTCAGTTTCCCCTTCGCACAGTAAGGACTTCTGGGAGCATCTTGCAAACCAAAACTGAGATAATGGTCAAACAGACCATAGCTCAGCCCAGCAAGCCCTTAAAACCTGGCCTCATCCCTTCATGAAGGGACCAACCTCATCCTCTTCATCAGAGCTTCATCCTTTCTCCATTTCCTCTTGCTTTCTAACTCTGGTACTAAATCTGCTTATCCTGCTCACTGCCATGTCGCAAAATGCTTTTCTGTGATGAGAGTCAAGAATCCGCCCAGGGCGAGTTGAGATCCCCATTTTCTCCTGAGGGGGACTTCCTGGACCCCATCTGATGACAGAGCTAGTTTGGGACCACAGGTCTTTGCAGGTCTATCAATGGCGAATCTGGTGTTGATGGGGTACAGGATCTGCCTCTCCAAGTTATGACTCCTGGGCATTTGACAAAGCAGCAGAAGCAGGCAGTTTTCTCTCACCTTCCTCTCATCCTTCTCCCCTGAAGCAGATCACAAGACCCTCCTGTGAGACGTGTCCATGCTATGCCCCCAACCCTGTCCTTTATCTCTCTGAAACACAGGGACATGGGAGAATCTGAAAATGTTTTGCTACATTCCCCTCAGTTGTTTGCTTTTAGATCATTTCACCTTCCTCAAATCATATTTTGCCATAATTTTTGTTTCACCCTACAGGCTTTTCAGGGTCTTTGGGTTTTTATTCCCTGATGAAGCATCTCATATCATGTAAAATTTATACTTAATAAATTCATATGCTTTTCTCTTGTAATCTGTCCTTTGTCATAGAGGTCTCACTCATGAACCTAGCCATGAAAAAGAAATGTATTTTGGTTTCCCCTACAATTTTTCCTTGTATTTAGGCACCCTGACTTCAGGACCTAGGTGAAAAAGCCTCCCAATGATGTAGATAACACAGAAAAATATAAGGGGTTTGCTTTTTATACAAAAATCCACAGTCAGAACAACTCCAAGCCTGTGCTCTCCAGTTAATCTGACATGACTAATTCAGCTAAAGTGGATTTTTTAAAAAAATGACTTCTAAAATAGATTGTGTCCCAATTGCTTCCACCGAAGCCATCTGCATTTCCTGCTCCTCTACACAGGCAGCAAAAGCTCTTGGAATTCCAACCTAGCATTTTCATATCACTTCAGTGAACTGGAGCAGCTTTCTGGATAATTAGCATGCAAATGTGCATTTCAATGCATGATCATAGACAAGCTTTCAACTCTCCTGCTGAGGAATTGATTTTGTTAGAGGGCCCGAGAAGGTGTGTTTTTCATTTAGACATGCTTGTGTGACTATGAACACAAAGAGTAAATTCTATCTAGGCAGCAATTGATAAGGAGCCATATGTGAAATGAAATATGTCACTTAGCAAATAAAAATATCTGTGCTTCTGGTTTAGCTTGGCTAAAAGTTAATAGCACCTCCAGGAATGTTAATTCTGAGTTTCAAATGAAGTGTGGTGGTAAGGAAAACATTTTTTAAAACCTTTAACAGTTATAGTAACAGAATTTTAGGACAAAAGCCCTAGTTCCCAACAGAATAGGCACAGCTGCCTGTCCCAGCGTGCCCACGAAGGAGGTAGGAAGTGAAGGCAGAAAAGGAGCTGCAATCAGCATGACCATGCTGGCAGTGAGAGTCAGAGAACACCACAGAGACACAGGGCAAACAAACTCTTAGACCCTTCACCTGTTAATTGTTAAAAGCATGATTTGTGTCTTCTTCTGAACTTACATGCTGTTTTTGCTAAAAACAAACAAACAAACAAACAAAAACACACACAGTGACTCTTCACTTGGGCCTGCCGATGCCCAAGAAGTGACTAAAAGCAGAACAAATTTTGACCTTCCTTTTGTATCTGTCTCCTTTATTACCTTAAGACTTTGAGACCAATCCTTGCTCATGATAATCATAGGGAACATTTATCAAAAAGTCAGCACAAGAAGGTTGATGAGCCCTAAATTTACATAAACTATTTTATCCCCTTCAAGACTGAGGATAACAAGATTTTCAGGGATACCAGACAGCAGCAAGAAGTCTCCAGTCATTGCCCTGGACCTGTGGTCACCTTAGATTCCAGCAGAGCCTCCCACAAGACTGATACTTCCCCAAGCAGAAGCAAAATCATCTCCTGGATACTCAATTTCTCCTCAAGCAGTAAGGACTTCCCCTGGGACCATCTTGCAGCCCAGAACTGGAATAATGTCCTTATCTGCTCTTTAGGTGACCTTTTTGTACTTCATCTGGTGATAGCATAGATTAAGAGACTCAAGATCTGTCTTTGAAGCACTGACACCTTGGTGTTTTATAGAAAAGAGAAAAAAAGACAAAGTTTGGTGATTTGTCTAGGTGGGGAGTTTTTATGGATGGGAGGATAAGTAACTGTGGTCAAGTCGTAGTTCGGTTAATTGTCATCTCAGGACTAGTTCAGGGAGGCTCTGGGAGAGCCATCATTGCTCAAGGGGGGCAATTTGGTTCCTATCACAAAATGATGATCTCTGCTTAGGTGGGGCAGCCATGGTTCCTGTCATGGGGTAATGGCTCTTGCTTGCTGGGGTGACCTCATCATGGGGTGGTGTGCTAGGCCCTGCTTTTCCTGAAATCCAAAGTGACTGCAGATTCAGCATAGCCTTATGGGCATTGCTTTAAGGGGTCTGGAACCAGATGTCATAAAAGGGGGCAGTGGATGTTGCTGAAAATCCTGAAAACTGCTTTACTCTTGTCTTAGTGTCCACAGTTTTGGGGTGAGGGGTGAGATAGACTAGGTGAGTTTAGGGCTCATAGACTTTGTACTACTAATTTGTAGAGAGATACTTTTTAAATGATTAATATACCTAAAACAGGGCAATAGGGCGAGGGATACACTTGAGAGGAAACACTTCCAATACCATGATGCCATTGTCAGTGCAAACAGAACCAATCGGAGAAGTGCTATTTTGTGCCAATCAGAACTCTGCTGTTTTCATTTGCATCTGGTGCTGTTTACAAGATAAATCAGAAGATGCTCTTTTTTTTTATTTTAAAAAGAATGCAACCAAACAAAATAAAACAGAATAGAGTCAATCACAACAAAACAATGAACATGGTACATGACTTCTAAACAGGGTAAATGGCAATCAATAATGTCTATCATAATGCCTCTTGTTATCTTCAATATAACTACCCATACCATCAGGGATAAATAAAATCAAACTAAATAGGACAAAATAAAACCAGTGAAAAACAAAACAAAACAAACAAAGCAAAACAATGTAAGCAATACAGAACTTCAAGATACTAGTAAAACAGTAGTGGCTACCATAATGCTTCTTGTTATCTTCAGAATAGTTGTCTACACCTTCAGACAATACAATCAAACAACACAGAATACAGTAAAATCAATCAAAACAAAACAATGAAAGCAATACAGGGTTTCAAAACAAGATAATTGCACATCCTTGATGGCTGCAATTACATATTTTGTTATCTTTAAAATAGCTGTCCAGGGCTGGGGATTTGGCTCAGCGGCATAAATGCCTGCCTGGCAAGTGTGAGGTTGTGAGTTCAATCCCTGGTTTCAAAAAAAATAATAAAATAAAATAAAATAGCTGTACATGTCATCAAAGTATAATAAAATCAAACAAAGAATAAAATGAAACTAATCAGAACAATGAAGACAATATGAGTTTCAAAACATGATAATAGATTAACAGTGGTCACTTCCTTCCCTTTTTAGATAATTCCTCCCCTTTGACTTTTCCAATATGTATTGTGCATTTTGGATCCCAGTAACTCCTTTAGTTTGTTATACTAGGCAGACAACACGAAATTCACCCATGTAATTCTGAACCATTTCATCCATGAGCATGATCTCAAGTTGCATCCATCCACCTACAAGAGCCTTGAGGTTATCTCCTTCTATAGCTGAGTAGGTTTCCACCACATAATATTCCATGTCTTTCTTAACCATTCCACAGTTGATGGGTAAGTTATCCCTACTTTTTTTTCTGGCTCCCTGTCACATAGGGCATTGTTCTCTCCTTTGACTTTCAGTCTATGAGTTTTCCTTCTAGTTAAATGTTTCTTTCTTTCTTTCTTTCTTTCTTTCTTTTTTTTAAAGAGAATAGAACAAAACAAAACAAAACAAAACAGAACAAAAAAAAAAGAAAACAGAATAGAGTCAAACACAATACAGCATTTCAAAACAGAACACAGAAAGCTACACAGGTCTTCAAAACATAACAACAGGGGATTAATTATGGTTGCCCCAGTGTCTCTTGCTTTCCTCAAAATGTTTGTTCATACATTTACAGACGATAAACTCAAACAAAACAAAGCAATACATAACCAGATAAAACAAAAGAGCACTACAGGTGATCACATTGGCCTACAAGAAACCAGCGATGGCTACTGTAGTTCTGAGAAGAACAGTGAATTGTAGTCAGACCATGGCTCCTGAGCTCTTGGTTCCCTAACTGTGGGTAACTTGGTAAAAGTTACTACTCCTCTAGAAATGTTATTTTCACATGCTGTCTGTATAAGCTACAGTAGGGCCACTTTGCTAGTAAACCATGAATATATTAACTGTTTAATAAGGGTTGGTGTTTACATGAATCTCTCTGGACATGGACTCCCGTCATGGCACTGAGGCTTAAACTAACTGAAGAGTGTCCCACATGGGACTCTAATATGGTGTCACAGTAATTTATTGATTTCTTCTGATTTTTCATGTGAAACTCTTAAGAAAGGGTCATGCTAGCCTTCCTGGAAGAGGTAGCTTCTCTGATTTCCAGACAGACCGAATGAGGCACAGGATGGCGAGGGTTTTCTCCAGTGTCACACAAGAAGCCACCACCTCAGACGAAGGCTGGAATTGTGTGTGTTTAATTCCTGGTTTTTATGTCTCCCTAGGAGAACATGCTTCCTCTCTTTGGGCCAGTAAGTCATATTAACCCAAGGAATGAATTCGCTATTCCAAGCTAATCATAAAGGTCACTTCCAGTAATGGGAAAAGGACACGTTTGCATATATCACCTGAGGCCCATTGTCCTGCAAGCAGTGCCCCGAACTACACAAAGGCTTCCTGGTGCAGTGTGACCATGGGGGACTCTGAATCCTCATATTCTCAGTGGTCCTGAATATATGGCCCATGTCACCATGTAAAAATAAGACTGCAGCTCAGAACAGGTCTGTGTTACTCCAAATGCCACAGGAAAGGTGTGTGTGTGTGTGTGTGTGTGTGTGTGTGTGTGACAAAGCTGTTATTTACTATAGACAATCATCCACTCATGGCTGTTTCCATAATTCCTAAGTGTTTTTTGTAATTCCTAATTTTAAAAAGAGGAGGGGAAATAGGGCATCTTGTGTCGGCATAAATGTGTGAGACACACACATGTATATAATGATTGCTGTGTACTACTAGATCGGACTGGGTTTTCTTTTTAGCAGATCCTGACAGATGAGAAGACAAACATCACCAGACCCCCCCCCCACACACACACACTTCCGTCTCCTTTCCACGGAGTGGTGATGGAGTGCAGTCTCCTCAGCCTTGCTGGGAAACCTGGAAGCACTGGGTGCCCTGTTTGTCTCTCTTCCCTTTAACCTTTCCTCACTCTGGTCTTCCCTGACATCTGTTTCCTCCCAGTCTCCAGGCTTCTTTGCGTTAAACTTCAGGCTCAGGGAAGAACTGGATTGGCCGCTAGCTCTGGAAACTTCTCCGTGAACACTTTTTATATGGCTTTGGCAGGCACATATAATATCCGCACAGAGAGAAATCCCGCTGGCGAGAGAAAATAAAACCTTACCATAACCGTAACGGCCCTGAGTGGTATTTTACATGTTATGCTTGCTCAAGATTTATGATAAAATCAACCTTGCAAGAGAGGTTTTTTTAAAAAAAGGCTATCAAACTGCCAGAATTTAAACAGCTCCTTCGTTACTGTCCAATGGCAGTGGGTTTTAACAGCTTAAATGACCTGTTACAAACTGGCACTTCCCAGCATTCAAAGATCTTTCAGACCTGATCTAATTTCACCCTGTAATTTTTATTTTACTTTACTGATGTCTCAGTCCTTTGATCTCTGTCTCTCCTCTCTCTTCTCTTTTCACTCTTATTCTCCACGCTTTCTGTCAAAACTTGGGAGGGATTCAAGAGAAGAGATACTGATTAATGCAGTCACTGGAATTAATTTTTTAACTGTGGGAAGCACACTGGGGAATACTCTCTCCTCACCTCAAATTTCTCCCAGACATCTCTGTCCTGATCGCTCCTGCCCCACTAAGTGCTGAGTTAGCTTAGCTGCTGCCATCCTAAGCAGAGCCCTCCCCTGCTGAGGCCACCCTTGGAGGCCAGGGCTGCCCCCAGAGGGTCCCTCCAAGAAGGGACCACTGCCTCCCCCAGGAGCCGAGTCCCAGCCTCCAGCCCCCCACCATGTGGGGAAAGGGAGATACCTTTGTAGGTGAATAACTGATGTTTAGATCTCCCTGAGCCAGCAAATTAATTTACCCAGCAACTTACGTGTTTTCAGTCACTTCCTGTCAGAGCAGTTGTCCAAATTGCGGGAGAAAAATTCTTTCCACTAAGGAAGCTACTTCCTGTGGTTTGGAATATATGCACCAGACCAAGGATCAAATCTCTAATAAGAGGTCAGTTTTCTGTTTCTTTTCTTCCTCCTCTCTTTTTTCTCCTCCTCCTGTGTCTTCTCCTCCCCACCCCTTTAAATGCGTTCATCACCTGGAGCTCGGGGGCCACCTGCTTCCAAGAAGGAGCTGAGGCAGCAGAGCTGCACGCAGGTAATGAGTTTTGGTGCTGACGCAGAGCCTCACATGCCCAGCAAGTGATGAAGGGCTGCGCGGACTGAGGGAAAATGCAAAAGGGCACAACTCAGTAACCACCTTCCAGGGGCCAGGAGCTTGGCCAGCTGTTTCCATTCAGAGTGAAGACTGGAGAGAAGGAAATACGCTGCAGCAATGCAGGGGAGGCAGCAGCGAGCCTCTGGGAGTCTGAGGCTGCCCTTGACCAGGGGCATCGCCCCAGGGAGCCAGCCAGTCCCCATCAGGTGGTGACACCCACAAGCAGCTGGGCCAGCAGCTGCACTGGCAGTGCCTGAGTCAGCACGCAGTGGACTTGCCCTCGGGAGGTCTCACAGCATCTTCTGCCCACGCAACTCTGGGTGGGGTGGGGTTGCCCACTGTGACAAGGGACGATGATTATCCCCCGGGGAAGATGGCAGCTCCTGAGACGAAACTGCTTTTTGAGGACAGATCCAAAATGCAAAAGTGGAGTAGGCACCATTTGTCTTCTCCATTGAATGCCCCGCA
>RJWT010037291.1:0-13080 GCA_004365215.1 Cuniculus paca | reverse complement strand
TGGTGGTGAATGAGGGAGAGGAGGGTTCTACATTTATTGGTAACGAAGCTAATGTTTAGCAAATAGTGCTCTATTATATATAAATCCTGGCTGGGACCTTCGCCTACCTTCCCCTTTTCTGTCTCTAGAGGAGGAGAGTATTTTCCCACTTTTGAGTTTTAGAGTTGTACGATAGCAGTGGTCATCAGGACCTACGATCTTACTACTGTGGGCTACATACCGCAGGGCTGAGCAAGGAAAGAGCATCAGAAGGAAAAGGATGTGTTTGAACTCATGACCTTACACTTGCCAGGCAGGCAATTAGGCCACTGAGTTAAATCCCCAGCCCTTGTCTTTTTGAGACAAGGTCTCACTATGCCATTCAGGCTGACTTTGAACTCACTTTGTAGCCCAGGCTGGTCTTGAACTCACAACGATTCTCCTGTCTCAGGCTCCTGAGTGCTGGGATTACAGGCGTGAGCCACCATGCCCGGCTGGAAAAGGCTGTTTTTCTGAGTATCTCAAAGTTAAAAGGGCACATCTGGAACACTTAAGGAAAAACTTTCAGGCTAGTACCACTTGGCATGTGGTTGTTTGGAGACACAGCAGTGATGGCAGCAGTATTCTGGAATGGGCTTGTGAATGATGCACATCACCACTATCACATGTCAACCCCAAGAGGGTCCAGAAGGATGAGGGGAAAAAGTTAACTTAAAGGACCAGGAAAGTTGGGCATGGAAACACATGCCTGTAATCCTAGTACTCAAAGGCTGAGGCAGGAGGACCTCTGAGTCTAACTGGAGAGGGAACTATTTCAGTAAAGGGGCAGTTGCCAGTGTGAGGAGAAAAAAAAGCTGCTTCTTTACTGACATGGCATACCATATATGTATATGTACATATGACTGAGCTGGACACTTTTTAGCACTGTCAAGTAGGTGGTTAAAAGTATGATTATTCCTAAATTCTAAATGCAGTGCAGCCAGGACAGAGCTACTGATCATGACATTCACCAGGTTTAAGAGAGGGTTTGAAGAAGAGTAAAGTACTGTATTGCAACAGTTTTGTTTTCAATCAAGGAGACATTTCAGCTTTCTCCTGGGCTCAACACGGGCCTCTGACTTTAGCAGTTATGGATTGTTCCTGGCCTCTGCTCACTCAAATAGTAAGGATTTCTTAAGTGACGCTACTAGACTTCTCTGAGCTTTCTCTATAGAGCCAGGCAGTTGGAAGGGGAAAATACTTACCAGGAAGAAGTGAAGCACAATCATCCATCCCCATCCTCCATCCAGGGTTTGATTATAAGGTTGGGTCTTCCCTGCTGTCTTAGGAGACATGATGTTTCCTGTTTTAATCACACAGAAGATCCCTGTGATAGATCCAAGACATAGCTGAATCTGTTGTCAAGAAACTGATCTAAACTTTTACTTCCTTTTTCTCTGTGGTGTAAACACATTTATACTATAATTTCCCCCCAAACCCCTAATTATAGTGACATCTCCCTGAAGCAACTAAAGACTTGGTTAACTGCAGGGCATGTTTGTGATTGGCCACAGCACTAACATTTAGGATTCTTTCCTTCTCAAATCCTCAGAGCTTCAAGCCAGTTCCAGGGAAAAGTGTGTCTCGGCAAACTAGTGTGTAGAGAAATAAGGGAGACTTGGGTTTAGCCCTTTACAAAGTACTTTGCTAAACTGTAGCTATTCTGAGGAGCTGAATAGACAATAACATGCAATACCTGTTCCTTAAATGGAGTCCAGATTAGAAAAGATGGGAAGGACAGTTGGGGAAACCAGAATATCAACTATGTAATAGAGTGTGCTGTACTGAGGTAAAATCTCTTGAGTAAAATGGTGGTCTTACGGTTCTGTATGAAATTTCTTGTTTAGAAGTGCTAAGATATTCAGCAGCGAAGTGTTAAAAGTGTCCACTACCTTCTCACTGTTAAGTAAAATACTATATATATATATATATGAAAATGTAAATGTTCTGCGAAAAGGGTGCAGCATTCACTATTCCCTACCGTCACCTCGAAGGCAGGCTGTTTCTTTCTGGAAAGGAGAGTATCAGCCAGAAGTGCGGTGCAATGGCTGTCCTCAGAGTAGGCTGAAAGCAGAGATGCGGGTACTTCCAGACCTCGGAGAAAACAAACCCAACACATCGTCCCTTTCCTACCTTACCTTTGATGTTTTCAGCAAAGGATCCTCACGTACAGTCAGGGCAATTTAGGAGCAAAAATAAGTGATACTACTTGTTAGAATGTTACTCTTTTTCTAAGGCATTTCATTCGACTGTCCTGTGAAAACAAGTGAGCACTGTAGAGCCGAGGGCAGAACTAGTTAGGCACTCCTGCGGCGGACTTTACTTCCCGAGGGGAAGAGGAAAGGCTGAAACTCGAGAACATTTCAGGCCCGCCCCCACCCACTCTTCCTAAAAAGGTAGACTTTCTTTCTTTTTTATTTTTAACCCATAGGGTCAAAAGTAATAAGTAAACCATGGGGAAAATCCTTTCTGCGAGTGTGGTCAAGGCTGGGGGATGGGACCCAGAATTCCAGTACACGTGTCTCAGAAACTCTCAAGACATGCTCATTTCTAAAAGAAATACACATTTCCGAAGCCACACAAGTTATGGTGCGAACTGGGGGCGTAGCTTAGTGGTAGAGCACGTGGCTAGCTTGTGTACCGCCCTAGGTTTGATCCACTATGCACACTTACGCACACGCGGCTATTTTCTCCAAATTCAGCTGCTTTGTGTGTTTTTCATTGACTGAAAATTGTGGTTTCTAATGAGAAGTTTCGTTGCTGTTTTCATCCCTTAATGTCAGACACCTCTCACAAGAGTTGTGTATGTTTATCAGTAATTTTTGATAAAACTTTTTCTTACTACACTTTGTAAATGACTTAAGGTTGAGTCTTAAATTACTGGGATAATTCAACTTTTCTATTCCCATTTCCTCCTGCCCCACCCTCCACATACCAAAAAAATAAAACATAAAGTCAACATGAAATTGTCTTTCATCTCCCCACACCGACATTCCAGATCTTAAACCAGAATGTATTTTAAGTCAAAGTGTGTTTTTGTTATTTTATCTGGAAAATCTTCACATGTTTATGAATGTTCCCATTTAAAAAGCAAGGCGTTTCTCAGCCTCTTAAAGCCAAACTCTGTAATCTTTAATCAAAAAATTTTTATTAAAGTGCTTGCAGAAGGACAGTTTAATCATTTAGGAGGATGCTCTGTTAAGGTAAGCAAGAGAAGATTATGCAATTATGTAATGCTGGTGTTAGGGGTCAGATAAACGTTCAGCAGAAGGCAAAACTCAAAGGAAGAAAGTAATGTTTTTCAGACAGCTCTTTTGAGGTTTTTAGCTTTTGAGCTTTTGAGACAGGGTCTTGCTACACAGCTTGAGTTGGCCTTGGACTTTATGTAGCCCAGGGAGGCTTTGAACTCTGTGATCCTCCTCCCTTGGCCCCTGGGGTGCTGGGATTACAGATGTGGACCACCATGCTTTCTCAGACAGCCCTTCGTTAGTTACACATTAAGTTAAACATCTATGAGAACTGTAATTTTTTGGTGGCACACATACTGCTGTTTGTTTTTTGAGTTAGGGTCTTGCTATGTAGTCTAGGCTGTCCTTAAAACTATATAGCCCAGGTTGGCCTGAAACCCTACCCCTGGCTTGTTACTCTTTTTAAAGCAGGGGTGTCTGAGGCTAATCATAGTGTAAAGCTGGATGTGGTGATGCATGCCTGTAATCCCAGGACTGAGGAGGCTGAGACAGGATCATGGTGAGTACAAGTCCAGGCTTGGCAGCTGCAAAGTGAATTCAAGGCCAGCCTGAACTACATAGTGAGATCCTGTCTCAAAACAACAAAAAACATAAATGAACAAACAAAATCATGACACGAAGGTAGACTTTATATACTGATACATCTAAGGCCCAGGGCTGGGTCAAATTTGCAAAGTGGTAGAAGAAAAATCATGCAAGGCTTAAGAGGGCTGCAAAATCCTTAGAGCTGAGTCTCTTCAAATATTATCTTCCAAATAAATATATTAACAGGAAACCTTAAGGTGTAGTAGAAAACGCAGATTTGATTAGAATTGCAACTGCAATTTTTTAAGTTTGGAGACCCTTGTCAAGTTACCTTTTCTGAGCCTGTTTGTGAAACTCAAATATGGCTAATTCTATTTTGCAAGGTTTCAAGGATAACAATACATTGTAAGATGACTCCGTATTTACAGCAGTGCTGTTGGTACATTCATTAAAAATTACTGTTAATCAGATGGGCCCTGTTAGCAAGAGCAAAAAGTTGTTAAACCATTTTGGGGATATTAGTTAACATTTTAGCATCTGGACCCAATTGAATTAATAAAACTTCTAAGGTCTTTAAAGATAAATAATTCTCTCAGCCTCTCACCTTCTAACTCTGGGCCCTAAAGCTATTTGACAAGAATAGAGTATGATTTTCTCACCGCTGGCCTCAGGAAAGTCAAATGAGTAATTTTTTTTGGTACCGGGGGTTGAACTCACGTTTTGCTTGCCAGGCAGCTGCTTACGCCAAATGAGTAATTTTTGAGACTTAAGTTTGATTTACTATCAATGTCTAGGATTTTTTTTTTTTTTGGCTGATCTTTCATTCAGTTCTTGTGCAGAAGTTAACATAGCTAGCTTGAGACTCCTATCCTATGGAACCTCTGCTTACAAGACTGGCCTCTGATTGGCAGCCAAGAGCTTAGGAGGGTCCTCCATCATTCCCTAAATGATGAGCGGATCACTGTGCCTAAATGTATACAAACATTATACTTTGTACAGAACCCCTGCTTTTCTTCTCCAGGTTTGTTCAGTAAAAGGCAGCAAGTACTTGTGTGACTAGCCCCTCTTTGGCAGTACCTGGCGACATTTCACAGGTACTGTTGCAATTCATTGTTGGGGGAACACAGTGTATACTGTGTGGCACCACTGAAAGGAACTTAGAAGGTTGGGCCTGATTTCTTGACTTCGCCCGATCCACCTTTTCCTTCTGTTAATGCTCTACATGTGGTCAAGGAAACACTAGGCCTTTTGAGTCCTAGTGACTCTTCAAACCTGAGCGACTGTATTTGTCAGAGTCAGAACTAACTGGTGGTAGGGGATGAGGATATTAAAATTGATTTACTATAAGGAATTGCCTCACATTCTATATAGAGATAAAAAAGTCCAAATCAGCAAAGATAGTTGAGTTTGACCATTGTGCCAACTCAAAGTCAGTCAAACAAAGAATTCTAAATTTTTAAGTATTATTATTTGGTTTGAGACAGGGTTTTGCTATGTTGCCCAGGCTGGCCTTGAACTTAAAGCAATTTTTATATTGTAAAATGTTAAATTACTAATGAGCAACAGGTACTGTATTCAAATTTAACAGACCGAGGTCCTTTGTGCCTGCCTGTGTACCATTCGTTTGCTGAAACCTGAAAGCTAAAGAGAAGGCAACACTGACCTGTATTTTCAAATGGTAAAAAGACTTTTTTCTGGCTAAACATACTTATTTCTTTGATGGTTTGTGTTAAGGCCCTGAACTGGAGTCCTGAGTCCAAATAATGATGCTTAATCTCTTAGCTTTAGTTTTACATACATAGTATATGGCAAGTAAGAGTACTAACTGTACTCTATGAGACAGGTAAGTTTCTGACATATAATAAACAGTGATATTAGCTTTTATAAAGGTAGAAGAATATGTTTGATTTAAATATCCATAGACACTTCTGTGACACTATAGGCATTTCAGGAAGCTTCTGAAAGAAAGTTTGGAACAGGTATCTCTTTGAAAACACTTATAATGTGATAACTGTGAAGAAAAAGCATTTGAAGTTTATAAAGAATCCAGAAAAGGTATAAGCTTTCCTCTACACAGATTTATTGAATGTAAAATTCTATGTACAAAGTAACCTGGACCTGCTGCCTCAAAACATGATCCTTTTCTACTAATATCCTGATAGGTTGGTTAAAAAGCAACTTACTCTAAAATAAATAGAAAAATGCCCAGTGCACATCAGATGAAGAGCCTAACCAATGGAACTGTAATAGTTTTACAAGATAATTAACAACAGGACTGAGTCTCAATGAAGGGGTGCCAAAGAACTGACAGGAGGTATTAAGAGGCCATTTTGTGCACTGCGACTGTGATGCTATCATGTTTCTGGATCATAATGTTCCTGAAAGACAAAGAGAAAAAAATATTCAGTAAAATGTTAACCAATGGGACTTCAGTATAACATTAAAAGATTCCAGGTTAAGATACAATTAAAGTAACAACATAATTTCTGTGTACAAAAGCAATATATGAGCATGATGAAACATTTGGAAAATACTGGTAAATTATAAAATATAACAATGAAATTAATTCTTAATCCTACTATTCAGATAAACATTGCTATTATTTCCCTAGTTTGTTTTTTCTTTTGCAGTATGGGTGATCCAACCCAGGACCCTGCACATGCTATTTCCTGGTTCTTTTTTTATCTACATATATAGTATATATATTTGCTCTTCTTATAAAACTGTGATCATACTGTGCATAGTTTTGTAATTTGAGTTTTTCATTTAGTATTATTCTGAAGACCGTAACTTTGAATATCATTATTTCTATTATTTTAGAAGTTTCTATTCTTTGAGTAGTCTTCTTTTGTGCTATTTATTACTGTTCTTTTACTTAGTATACTGAACTCATGACAGTTACTATTCTTCATTTCATGTCCTTATAGCCTGCAAGCACATTTTAGCTTTAGAGGTAACCCTATCTGCTTCTGTGGTCCAAAGGGTGAAGAACCTCTGCCAACTTTGACAAAGGAATTAACTATGAGTGTAGACCAGGCCCCAGTCAAGTTTCCCAGGGATTTTTCTGAACAAAAGTTAAAGGAAGGGATCTGACATCTACTTACCCATTATCTGATTCTAGACACACCACAGGAATATCAGTGGGGTCAGAGGTCAGTTTAGCTGCTTGCTGAGCCAGAACAGATATCACCCCAGCATGCTCATCTGATAGAGTCCCACGGCCTGAAAAATAGATGAAATCATTTGATTACCCCCAAATAAATAGAGAACCATAAAAGTATCTCCCATTGAATTATTTACAAAAAGGTATTTGGCTCATAGTCTCTTGGGTTAGGTACTGACAAGAAACAATTTTTCCCTGATACTGAGCTGGTTACATCAATGAGAAAGCCAGGCAATAGTTCTTAAGTCAATAAAGTTATAAATGACACTTGATTTTCAAAGTCATTCCCATCACCATCCCTAACCACCTTTTCAAGCATTATAAGGAAGCTATCATTCAAGTCAATCAGAAAGTCATAAATTCATTTTATAGGACTCTTACTAAGAAGCTAAGAAATTTAGAGGTGAGATTGACAAAAAGCAGTAAGTAAGGGCAAGAGACTTACTGACCCTAATTAAATATTTATGGGAAATCTGATTTCCTTATACTGAGCTCCACATCAAAGGATATAAAAGTATACTTAGGGACCAGGGATTTAGCTTAGTGGTGCTGTGCCTGCCTGGCAAACAAGAGGTCCTGAGTTTGATTCCCAGTACTGCCACCCCCCCCCCCCAAAACTATACTTAGGAGTTCAACTATAAAAGTACCTTGATAGCATATGTGAGTATCCTGTAAGCAATTATTTCTGCTACAAGAAGCAGCCTGGCTGGTTTCAAATGTCAACAGAAATTATTTTCATTAAAGTTTATTTTAATCTATAAATTTTAACTAAATTTTGGGCCCCAGGTACGAAAGTAATTACTAAATTAATAGTAGATTCTGTAAACAGAGGCATTAAAAGCTGAACTGTGCCTAAAACTAAGTTAAATAAGACATTTCACTATGGCCAAGCCTATAGATTCACTGTAGTTATATAAAACATTCACTGGCCAGATACAGTTTCTTAAGAAAATTACTGTTTTAGATTTCCATAGGTGAATTTTAAGTGTTTTACTAATAAGCCTGGCTGAGGCTTCAAAAAATTAGCTTTTTTTTTTCTGTAAATGACTTGTATGTAAAACAGCTGAATTACAGATTACCTTTCCAGCAATAATTCAGAGCTTTAAAAATTCCTACATCAGGAGTAAGAAGTTCTAGATTTACTAGTTCCCACTTGAACAGAATGCTTCAGTTATTTACCTTTCTGGACTTACTTCCTCATCTGTGATCATACTGTTTATTGAACATTATGATCTGGGTTCTTTGCTGAGTGTTTTATAGTAGGGTGGTTTAGATGCACTGCATTTTCAGATACAAATTATGGCTCAACCATTTATCAGCATTTGAGGTTGGGCAAGTTAAGTACTGTGTCTCAATTCTTTTTACTGTACAGGGCTGTTCTGAGGAATAAATGATAGAATATGTAAAGCACTTTTAATGACTGGTACAAAAGAATTTGATAAATGTAATTCTGTGATTATTACCATTATTAAGCCAGCAAAGAAACTGGGCCCTGAGAGTTTCTTATGGGTTCAAGTTCACTTTACTAGCAAATGAAGAACAGGGAACTGAATTCAGATGTGTCCAACTCTAAAATCCATTTGTACTGCCTAATTTACTGTTAAGTGTAGAAGAACTAACAAATAGCACCACCCAACTTGCAGAGTTTTTGTGGAAATTAGAGACAATGTATATAGAACCTAGCAGTCCCAGGATATGGAATGCATTCAATAAAATGGTAACATATCATTATCTTAAGTCCTTCGTAGACCCAATTTAAAATGATTCAAGCATTTTAGTGGAGACAGTGGTTTCATACTAGACCTGCAAGAAACTTCTACGTTTTAAATACCAATAAAAAGTTTCAATTTTCTAATCTTGGAGACAATCTACCCACAAAGGTACTCAGAAAGTGGCAAGGCAACAGGAAATAAAAGCTAGAGAATAGCCCAACAGGCTCCAAGTTGATTTCTGATGGAGGTTGCTGTGAGACACTTACAACCCAGATTAAGTCCTTGTGAATCTGTACACAGGACTCCAACAATGGATGGATTCTTCATTCTAATTCAAGAACAGAGAAAAGAGGTATTAGATGATATAAAAAATACGCAAATAACTATAGTACATATAGGCTTTCTATGTACCAAGTGTTAAGTGCTTTATATCAGTGTTCTCCAACATTTTCTTTTGTTTTTTTTTAAGGCAAAGTCTCACTATGTAGTGCTGGCCTTGAACTTGCTTATGCTGCCCAGGCTTGCCTCAAACTTACACTGAGCCTCCTATCTCAGTCTCGTGAGTGCTGGGATTACAGACCTGCACCACCATGCCCAGCACAAGTGTTTTTTCATGATCACCTCCAAGAGAAAAATTGTTGTAACTAAATAACCCAATCATTTTCTCTTTGATTAAGGAAAAGATTCTCAAATACTGTTGTGCTTTAGAGGGCTGCAAAGATAAGACACAGTATTTTTACCACCCTTGTTTTCGACACATGCTTTACTATACAAACTTTTGGAAAAACTAAAGGAGCTGGATGTAGTGGTGTACAGCTGTAATCGTGGCACTCTGGGAGGCTGAAACAGAACTGTAGGTTCAAGTTCAGCCTGGGCAATTTAACTAGACTGTCTCAAAATACCTAGCTCAGCGGCCTAAGCGCCTGCCTAGCAAGCGCGAGGCCATGAGTTCAATCCCCCGTGCCGCAAAAACAAAAACCAAACCAAAACAAAACAAAACAAAAAACACCAAAGGCCTGGGGATGTAGCTCAATGTGAAGGCCCTGGGTTCAACCTCGGTGTGAAAACAAAACAACAGAAACTAACGAGAGTAGTCTTCCAGAGTGGAAGCGAGAAGCTGAGGAACTGGTGAGAGGGTGATGTCTCCCTATAAACTATGCTTTTTTAAATTTGAATTTTCATAGATCTTTGAAAATGTAGGGGATACCTTTACTTCCTAAGCACCAAGTAGCTGAAAAGATAACGCACGGGAAGATGTGTGTGTTTACACTGCAGGATTTTACTTTGCACACCTGGTACATCCTTCCCCAAAGTCCATCTGTTTCCAAAACTTTTGGAGAAACTACCCTGACAGTACAGATGATTTCAACAGGCGATTTGGGCCTGAGAAAATGAGTGAGGCCCTGCAAGACATGAATTCTGCGTTAACTGCCCCCATCCGCCCTCTCGCTTCCCAGTCCCAGGGCAGAGCTCACCCGCCCTCACCTCATCCCAAATACTCGCAACATGCACTATCTGTCCCGCTCAAGTCTCCCGCGCTGCGACCTCAAGACAAGTCCAAGCGCCTCATAATACTCACGTGTCCTCCAAGTGCTGCTCTAAAGTCGCTTCCATCGTACCGGGTAGTCCACCCTAACCAGGACCCGGCAGCCCGTGGCGTCCGACAGCAGGCCTCGATCACGTGACGTGAATGAGCCCCGCTCTCGGACGGTGCCTCCAGAGAGACAAAATTAATCGCTGCGCTGCTTCCGCCTTTTTTTTTTTTTTTAACCCGGAAAACATCACTGCACAGCAGCCGCGCAGAGCGTAATAGCACCGCGTTCCGCTACGTCTCGTTGACTGGAGGGCTGATTTGCGTCTGGCTCTTTAGCGGAATGAGGCCGCTGAGGTTACTCCCCACCGAGCAGAGAGGTCCGCATTCAACCTCAGGGCCAGAATTTTAGGCCTGGGACTTTATCTTGACGATTTTTAACCTTTGGATTTCGGTTCAAAGGACTTCGAGCTCTAGAAAGGGCCAGATCTTAGGTTTTACAGTAAGCAGGTAGGATCTGATCCGGGAGGCAGCGCAGGTACAGAGAGGAGACGCGAGACCTCTGGGAAGCGATGCACAAAAGGGCCTGAGGGACTAGATGGCATAAAGTTAAAACCACAAACTGGGTGCTGGAAAAGTGTCAGGATTTTAATAAAGACGTTGGTACTATATACAGCAAAGGCTTAGAGAAAGTTTGTGGGAAAGAGGTGGCACTTAAGGCCTAACTTCTAAGGACTGGTTAGGACTTCTTAAAAATAACAAATTTTTTAAATAGGGAGAGGAAACCACCCATAGCCTCACTGTCCAGAGATGATTGTTAATCCCTTGGACAGTATCGCTTTCAAGTGGCTTTCTTTGCAAATGTATACTTTTACTGGGTTTTTTCACAGAATTTAGAATAAACTCTTTTCCATAACACTACATATTCGCTCTTTCCCATGTGATAACTGTACTTTGATTGGTTTAACTGACCCTTCATTAATGTCTGCTAGGTTCCTTGTGGTATTTTGTTTTCTTTTTTGTGTGTTTGTTTTGGCTGTTGCAATGTTGGGTGAATATACTTGTAGCAGATATTTGTGCAGTTTAAATTTTATGATGTTACTAGAAATGGAATTACTGGGTCAAAATATGTGGTCATATTTTTAAAAAAAATTATTAGTGCATGCTTGCAGCACGTAATGATTGCATGCATTGTGGGGAATTACTGGTACATGTACATAACACATTTTAATTCTTTTTATGCTCCCTTCTATGTGGTCATTTTATTTAAAAAAAATTTTTTTTTTTTTGAGGCACCGGGGATTGAACTCACGGCTTTGCACTTGCCAGGCAGGCACTTAGGCTGCTGAGTGAGATCCCCGGCCCTATGTGGTCATTTTAAAGCCTTTTTTTTTTTTGAGACAGGGTCTCGCTATGCATGTCAGGCTGGCCTTGGGCTCACTTTGTAGCCCAGGCTGGTCTCGAACTCGCAACGATCCTCCTGCCTCAGCCTCACGAGTGCTGGGATCACAGGAGTGCACCACCATGCCCGGCTCTAAAGACTTTTGGTATATATTTACAAATTGTCTCCTGAGAGGTGATGCCAGTTTTCACTCAGATCTATAGCATTTTGCTAAAAATAGGAATATAGCTCTCTCATCCCCCAGACACCTTGAGCCACCCCTGTTCAGTCCTCCTGGCTCTAGGTCTCCTTCAGCACTCCGGACATTCTTAGCTTTCTAATTCGGGGTCCAGCTCCAAGGCTTTTCGGGGCTTGAATTCAAGAGTCCCTCTTCATTATCGAGCTGTCATTATGAAACTTGCAGAATTTTCATTTCCTTAAAATTGTAGTTTGTTGTAATTCAGGCATTTTGGATTCCAACTCCAGAGAAACTATATTAAATTAGAGATAATACATATGAGCCATGCAAATTTTAGAAAAGCAGTTTAAAATTACCCTTAAAAGATAGCACTGGGAGCTAGGCTTGTTAGATCATCCCAGAACCCTGGAAGGCTGAGGTGGGAGGATCATGAGTTCAAGGCCAACCTGGACAGCACAGTGAGGCTGTGTCTCCAAAACAAAAACAAAGTATAAATACTGACTGCTTAAAGCAAAGTTTGTGTCAGTTGTCTGGGGGATTCAGCCTGGCTCCGGTCAGTCATAACCAAGGAAACTGGGATCTCATGCCGCCCCCTTGTGATCCCATGAGGTAAGATCTGATTTTCTTAAACCACAGCATTATACAAACAGAAATACAATGTGAGACACATTTGTAACTTTAAATTTGTAGCCAGGCGTGGTGGCTCACACCTGTAATCCCAGCACTCAGGAGGCTAAGACAGGAGGATCGTTGTGAGTTCAAGAACAGCCTGGGCTACAAAGCGAACTCAAGGCCAGCTTGAACGGCATAGTGAGACCCTGTCTCAAAAAGACAAGGGCTGGGAAACTAGCTCAGCGGCCTAAGTACCTGCCTGGCAAGTGTGAGGTCATGAGTTCAATCCCCAGAACCACGGGAAAAAAAAAAAACCAAACTTAAATTTGTAATTTTAAACGTTATTAAATTTTAATACAATTTTATTCATAAAGATATATATATAAAATATGATTTCAATGAATAAACAGTTCTCAGATGAAGAAATGGCAAATGAATATATGCAAAAGTGTTCGACATCACTGATCATTTAAGAGATGCAAATTAAAACAACCCTGAGAGTCTATCTCACTCCAAAAAGAATAGCTATCATCAAGAAATCAACCAATAACAAATGTTGGTGGGATTGTGGGGAAAAAGGAACCCTTTCCCATTGTTGGTGGGAGTGTAGACTGGTGCAACCACTGTGGAAATCAGTGTGGAGATTCCTCAAAAACTAAAACTAGAAGTTCCATTTGACCCAGCTATTCCG
>RJWT010037290.1:0-13088 GCA_004365215.1 Cuniculus paca | reverse complement strand
GATTTTGCCCTGAGTGTCAGCTGCCTGGCCTCAGACACCCTACGTTCATCCTTTTCCAAAACCATATTAGTCCTCTCTCCCATCTAATCCTGTTCTCTTCATCTCATTAGTGGAACCAGTATCCACACAGGTACCCACACCAGAAAGCTGGACTGGACTCCCCCAATCACCTCTATCTTCCTTCTCTCACATAGAAATAACCATTCAAGTCCTTACACTTTTCTTCCTGATCACTTCTAGACTCTCCCCTCTACCTTCCTTCTTCTTGTCACTTCTCAGTTTGCTCTTGTCTCTCACCTAGACCATAATAGTGCCTCTTGATTGTTTGTTCTGTCTAGTCTTAAATCCCTTAGGTAGCTCCTGATTGTAGCAAAAAATATTTATGTAAAATATACACCTCTGCATCACTTTTCTGCTAACAATCACCCCTCCACCTACAGAAGAAAAGGTCTAGGATTCCTAGCAATACACTGAAAGCCAAAAGTGACAAGAGTTTTGCTTCTTTCATTTCTGTCTCTCGCCATTGTCTGCCTTCGTATTTTTCCTTTTCCAGTACTGAACAAGTATTCCTAATGTACCACACTGCATCATTTCTCTTAGCTTTTGGTCTGTGGTTACTAATGGCTTGAATCCATTTGGTTCCCTTTAACCTGGCTGACTCTGCCTCACCATACAAGATTCTGTTCATGGCATGCGTTTTCCTTGCAGGGACCTCCTCTGACCCGGTTTGGTTACGCTGTGTCTGCAGAGCACCCTGAGGGTGCCTACTGATATCACAGCACTTACCCTGTTTATGTGTATCAATCCCTCTAAACAGGAAGCTTCTAGAAGTCAGGAGTTGGTTTCTCATCCTTTACATGCACGTCCAACATAGCGCTTAAATGTACTAACCAACATTTGTTGGTTTTGAATAAATTTAACTACATTATAATACCAGGACAGGACTATCTCCTAACAAGCCCACATATGGAGGAAGAAACTGAAATGCTTTCTGATTTGCAGCCAGCCCTAGCTTGCTGCCTGCCAGCAAGGAGAGAGTCTCAAAATTTAGAAACCACCTCACCTTGCTTTGAAAAAGAGATACTGATACTATTAAATGAGCAAAAAGAGAAAAAGCACATCCACTCCTTTATCTCTTTTCTCCCCCATAATTTTAGTCTTGTGTTGCCTGATATAAAACATCTCAGTTCTGTTTCCCAGTCTATATCTGAGATGGGAAGTCTTTACCCATCCTTAGGTGTTTCATCTCATAGCCGTGCTTTTCTACCTGTACCCGTGTGTACCCTAGAGTCAAAGTAGGGGTCTCACTGGGTTGAACAGAGGCCTGGAGAGGGGTGTCTTTTACTGTGCTACCCTAGCCACCTGATTATGGAGTATTTTAGTGCACACCAACAGGATTTACCCCAAATATTCATGTGTGGCAGCAGGCATTTGTGCTTACCTCTGAAATGGGCAACTGTAGGGGAACCCAGGAGATAAGAAAGGGTCTTTCCATCAAACAAATATAGCCCCCCTTCCCTGGTACTGTGTTCAGCTATCTCCCCAATTTATATATGCAAAAATATGTAACACTGAAGTAAAGCGGCCAGTGAGTTGAACTTAAGTAGTATAAAATATTGCTCAAGCCACACCTCCTGAAAACAAGCACAGAGGCTGTACAGAATTGTATCCTAGTTTTTACACAAGACACCACAAGCAAGCACTGAGGTATTTTGAAGTTAGATTAATTCCAGCCGGGAGTCACTGAACTGAGAGTTGCTCCAAGGCTGTGCACATGGCTAGTGTTCAGTACTTATCCTCCTCTAGCTCCAGGGTTTCATCCTGAACTGGATGACTGATGATGATGATTAGGGATCACTTTAATTTTCTATACCCAGTTGCATTTCATTTCATAGATGGACTAATTTGTAAGTCCGTGTAATACCACAGGCTACATTTGATCTTGTAATACTGAAATCTGACAGCGTGCTGCTTCCGTGGCTATACCTGAAGGTGAACTGCCTACTAGCACAAGTTTGGAGTATAAAAATGACGTGGAAGGACAATATTCCAAAGGAACTCAACCTAGTAAGACAGCTTTCTTTCTGTCTTTTAAGTTAGTTTTATTTTCCCATTGGCAACACTTGAATTGAAAGAAAAGAAAAGAGAAAGGAATGTTTTTAGCCTCCATCCAAGTAAAGGCTAAGGAGCCTTCTGTAAACCTTGCCCTGGGAAGCTTCCCAAGTTCAGCACTGTGCATCTGGGTTTTTTCTGCTTCCCTTGAATCATCCTTTGCATTCTCCAGACCCCACAGCGTGAGTTCCTTTGAAGGGCTGCTTATCCACCTATGTGTGACATCTCTACTTTCTTAGCTTGTTCTTGCAACAGCAAGGAAAATTCAGGAAGAAAAAGCATCCAGGACACATTTGTTTTGAAGTTGTGTTATTCTGAGATAAGATCTCTCAGTTCCCAGAGTGAAGTAGATGTCCAGGTGTAGCAGATTGGGGTTGCACAGTTGCCTTTGTTCTCTAGAGGACTCCATGGCTATGTCCTTTGACCATTTTCTTTGAAGTGGGTTCACAGACTATTGGTCACACCCACTCAAGGGGAAAAAAAACAACCACCTTGATTTCCAAACTACATGTCAGTGATCGTAGGACCATCTGCAGCACTGGAGCAAGTAGCAAACAGCTTCTTCCAAGTTGTGCCAAGTAACACATGAGGCACAAGAAGCAGACAAGTTCCATCTGCATTGTGAGCATTGCTCCAGGGGGGTGCAATTTGCAGTCAGGCTGTGCTCTGAGCTCTGAATCAGTACTTAATTTTGTGTCATTTCTGAGTAACGATCTCTCCTGTGCATCAGTCTTGGTTCTCATGAGGTTGCAAGTCCTTTGAGGGTTCCGGAGCTGCATTTCATTTTTAATTTTCTGCTGGGCATTGCAAGTTTGTGCATCACCCTGTACCAGCAGAAGTTATCAGGTATTTTCCAAGAGAATTTTTCTTGTAGAGTGCATCTCAGTCATCATGGCTATTCGTAGAGCCTTTTCGGTACCTTCTTGCACGTGAGTGAGGTTGAAATGCCTTTAGGCTGAGTTCAAAATACACAGCGCAGGACTTGGAAGCATGCTATTGTAATGAATTCAGCTTTCCCCAAAACAAGTGTCTAGTACACTTGAGAACTCACAAAGGATTTAAAATAGTTTTCAACTTCTCTGGACTTTTCTCTTTTCTTGTTCACATAATATGAGAACTATCTTTGAGTACTAGTTGGTTTATTAGATACTGCTCTCTCCTCTCTTATTACCTAAATGGCTACCATATCACATCAGTGATATGGGGTACATTTGATTATTATCAGTAGGGCCAGATAAAAAATAAAAATATTTTCAGGCAAGGGTAAATTGAATGAGCCTCCACTTGAATGTTTAATGTAGACTCATTGCTCGTCAGACATAACATTTCATAAATAGTCAGAAGATGGTTTATTTAATGATGCATGTTGTTTAGCTGGCATAAGCAGAATTATCTGGAATAGTTCCTGTCAGAAAACTTGGATTCTTGCACAGTTGGCAGTTTGCCCGTGACATTGGAGCCAAGTATAGAAGAGAAACCTACTTTAGCCGAGACTAGAGTCACATCCTGACACATCTCTTGTCCTGGTGTGCTAGAGTTCTCGGAGAGAATCTGCTGGCCTTGATTCACTGGCGGGGGCAGTGAGTGCCCCTGTTAGCGCCCAGGTCAGGAACATCCCCTAAGAGGAAAAAAACGAAACCTACTTTAATTATAACCCTAAAGACACTTTGTGAAAATAAACTGAGCTCAGCCAAGACACACTTAAGAAAGTCTCTAAATGGCTAAGTAAGAGATAAGCTGTGCACCTGAGAAGTTGCTTCTCCTACAGTACCCACCTTCCCACTAACACCTCTTTCAGTCCTTGGTACCTGCTGAGTTTCCCCAAGCCAGCAGTGTCCTATCCTAACTCAGGGCATAGTGCATAATGTAGACCATGTTTGGAGTTCTACAAAAATCTAAGATACCATGTTATCATTTTTAATGCAGTATGTTTTCCAAAATGCTTTTTTTGAAATGGTGCTTTCATGTCTGATGTTACCATATTTTAAAGAGGCTTTATCTTTTCTTAGAGCAGGTGTTTTAAAAGTACATGATAGTTTGCTGGGGGAAAAAAGAAAGAGTTGTTCATAATTCTTTTCCTTATGTGTCTCCCCACCTAGTCGCTCATTTTTTCCTGAAAATGCTAGAGCATTGCTTCTTATTTTGATTTACTTTTGTTTCAAGTGCAGACTGGTGTAAAGTAAGTCAGATTTGCTTGGAAAGTCCCTAACCAGGGTAAAAGACCTATAACTTCTTGGTGAAATAACCTAGGTGAATTCCATAGAGATTTTCAGTAGCTACCTAATACTTTGATAAAAATTCCACGATGAGGAAATAGTGTGGTGGTAGTTTCCACACAGTGAACGTTAGAAAAAAAAAATGCTGGAAAATTTCAGTTATATAGAACTGATGTCCAAACTATGAGACTTGCCCCAGGCAGAAACACTGGTCATGTCATGATTCAGGGATGGGTCTAAAAGTGCTCTTTTAGTAACTTCCTGGAAGAGAGGACAGTCTCTTGGAAGACAGATGTGTATGACATGTAAGCTAGAACTCTCTTGGAGCTGAGAACAACTCTTGTCACCCTGCTTATCCAAATATATGCCACCACCCTTGCCTCCCCTAGGACTAAGGTCAATAAGTGTGTTCAAGACTGGGATGTGACCTCCCATCTCTCTCAACCTCTCCATGACATTAATGAAGTCCAAGTAAGTCCCTGAATGCTAAAGGCAGAGGTTTTTTTTAAGTGTCTAGTCCTGGAAATGAGACTTGTTAGCCTTTCTGTGTTGTGTTGGTATCACTGCCACGTAGCGTAAAGCTTCATCCATATCATAGAGTAAGTCCATTGGAGTAAACTGAGTGCTGGTAGGCTGCTTGCTTTGTGTCACTTCTGGTGTTCCTCTGACTGTTCAGATTGGGTATGTGCCCAACAGGACTTGAAAACCACTCTCACTCACATTCCACACTTCTGTCAGGGATATAGCTCAGTAGAACAGCGACTACCTGGCAAGCACAAAGTCATGAGTTTGATTCCTGGTACAAAAAAAAAAGGTGTACCAACACAATGCATTCCATAGTTCTCTGTGTATAGTGATATGATTAGGGCATTGTCGCATTTCGGGAGACAGAAGAATAATGCCAGGGTTAGGGGATTGCAAAGCTTTTTATTGCTCATTTGTTCTCTTAATATTTGTCCTAAATATTTTTACTCCATAAAAAAATAGAATTAGCAACTCTAAGGCAAAATATTGTTGGCTTTCCATATCCACAGGTTCTGTACCCACTAATTTAGCCAACTGTAGATCAAAGCTATTCAGCAAAGCAAATTACATCTGTACCAAACACATACAAACTTTTTTCTTTGTCAGAATTCCCCAGAGAATATAGTACAGCAACTGTTTACATTGCACTTACATTTTCTCACATTTGCAGGTAATCTAGAGATGATTTAGAGATCTGAGAGTTTCATACAAATATGCAATTTCATCTAAGGAACTTAAATGTCCTGGAACCAATCCCTCGCAGATACCAAAGGATAACTGTGTTTGAAGATGATGTTCCCCTGATACCTTGTGATTCTATCTTTAAGACTGTAATCTGTTCACATCTCCCTCACCCACTGTTACAGAAGAACAAGGCCTAAGTGCTCGTATTATGAGATGTGTATTGCCGAGTCTTCTCTAGTGAGGAATCATTGCCATGAGAGCAGAGTGCTAGAACAGTCCCCAGTGGTTGCTGGGGCAAGGGCTCTCTCGTGGTTCCAAACCTCGAACAGATTCTATACCACAGAGGGAAAGTCTCATTTTAAAGTGTGACAAGGGACCACAACTAGAGACATGGCAGTGTTTCATCCCCAGATGCTTTGAGTGCCGGGCCAGGCTTGAGATGGCACTGCCTTCAGGGAATTGCTATCACCATTGATCACACCCAGCCCACAAGAGCCACAAATCAAAGTTTTATCAGGTTCTGCCAATAGAGAGCAATAAATAACGAAGGTATTTTATTAAAGCACAAGGAAAATGGGTGGAAAATGTGAATGTTGCTGTGAAAGAGTTTTGTAAGAGGTATTTCATCCTTAACTATAACTTGAACATTTCTTCATTCTACAAGAAGCAAAGGCAGCAACCCTAGCCCAAGCCAGCCCACTAAATCCCATACAGAGCAAGCCAGTCCCCAAAAACATTTATAATTTCTGAACCACAAGTCTATCTCCTGAGAATTTATCTTAATAATTCAAAAGTGAGAGGAAGAGCCATAATTCAAACCTTTGAGCTCCCCCTGTTGTCATAGAAATAATAACAATAGCTCCAATAGTCATGGAACTGTTCTAAGCACTTCATATGTTAATTTTGACAGTCCTTTCAAGTAGATGCTGTTATCCCTATCACACATATTTTGAAACTAGAGACATTGAGTTAATTGCACAGAGTCACAGGCTGGTAAATTTCAAACCTAGGTTGACCTACCTTGAAGCTAGTTCTCTAACCACTTACAGTACAGCCACAATGGAACAGTTGGCACAAAGATAAGATACACATTCAGATGTTCCTACAGTGTTAGTTATAGTGATAAACTGTGCATGAGCCTTTTTCAGGTAGAAAGCAATGTGACTACTTAACACATGATTCTCTAACAAGGTAGGGAAAAGTCCACAATATATATGGTGGGGAAAAAGGAACTATCAGGGGCTGGGGATTTAGTTCAGAGGCTCAAGCACTTGCCTGGCAAGTGCAAGGTCATGAATTCAATCCCCAGCACCAAAAAAAAAAAAAAAGGACCTATCATTCCAACTATGAAAAATAAATGTATCTGTGTAGACTTCGAAAGGCAGTAAAAATATAATATTAAAATGTTTATGTTCAGGTGATGGGAGGATATTGAGTTTTTGTTTTCTAATTTTTTTTTTTTTTTGGTACCGGGGATCAAACTCACGACTTCACACTTGCCAGGCAGGCACTTAAACCACGGAGCTAAATCCCCGGCCTGTTTTTTTTTTTTTTTTTTTTTTTTTTTTTTTTTGCGGCACCAGGGGTTGAACTCACGACCTTGCGCTTGCCAGGCAGGCGCTTAGACCGCTGAGCTAGATCCCCAGCCCTTTGTTTTCTATTTAACCTGACTTTAATATTGTTTAATCATTCTTTTAGTGAGACATAACCCTTTTTTGGTTTGAAAATGAGGTAAAAAAGAATTCCAGTTAAAGTAAAAATCAAACCCAGCAGGAACAAAGCTAACATGTGAATAAGTTACAAGCATTGCTCTCTCCACAAACTGGGTAGAAGCTAGAAACGCTGTGCTAGGGAAGGAAAGGAAAGAGGAGACCAAATCCTAACAAAGCAGGCCTAGAAGGAATAGTGTTCTTGTAGAAAGGTTGTAACTATGCTAATGGTTGGTAGAGCTGCAGAATTTCATTAGAAATAGAGGAGGCTAAAACAGGAAACAGTGTTGTACACATAAAAAATGTATATGAGATATGATCAAAATACAGTGAAAGTTTAAATTTTTCAAAATTTTTTAGAGTAAAAGATACTTGCCATTAATCTCCCTCAAAATACTACTTCCCCTTGCTTCAGCCGCACTTACTCCATTATTCTTGCCACTTTCTGGAACAGTTCTGGAAGCCTTCTTTTGTGAGCATCTTGTTGAGCTGTGGTGGCTGTCTTGTCCCAAATCAATTCAAAATGTTTACCTGTCATGGTCATTTTGACTTCGGTAAGAAGCCAAAAGTTGCATGGTGCCAGATAGAGACACTGTAATGTTTCCACAAGACTGCTTTTCTATTGAATGGCACTCAGCAAGCAGCATTCACTGTATCTTTGGTCACACCTCATAAATACATGAAAGAGATCTTCTAGAACTTCTTCAGAAAGGGGCAAAAATGAAGGGGTAAGTGTGTTCAAAGCGACACAGGGTGGGGGGTATTTTGAGGAGAGTTAATGGCAATGCGCCTTTCACAGTAGTAATTTCTTTATTTGAACATCCTCTGGTTTTTTTTGAACACACCTTCTATTTACTGGATTCTTAGGTTGGAATTTTTAAACAGCAAAGCCCAGGTAGTTCCTGACATATTGTTAGTTGAACCCTTTTTCAAAGTAGCTAACATTAACGAAAGAAAACTAATTACAGTTGCTGAGTGGACCGGTTTTCCAAAATTGATGGAAAAGCTTCTGTCAAAGGTGGTTTATATTTCCTAGAATGTTGATTAAGATGAAATACTGCACGGCTAGAAAAATGGGAGTTTAGAAGGAACAGTCTCCAGCTATTATTGCTATCAGCATCTGATAGGAAAAAGTGTTGGGAAGACCTTGTTTCAGACATGCTGAGAAGGTCCATCCTGGTGCAGCTACCGAGAGCTCCAAGTCCTTAGGGCTGCGTAGTTAAGTAAGTGAGGTGACTTGTGGAACATCATGTTGTGTACCATCGTGCCTACTCAAAGCAGGCACCCTAGAAATGATTGTCAGTATTAATGTCAAAGAGAAACATTTGAAGTCAAATGACTGAATAGAGCCTGTCCTATGAATAAGTATGTAAGTTTTTATAATATCAGGTACCTTCTCGTCTGAACTGAAGTACAGGAGGAATGGAGTCTAATTTACCTACCACTGTATCGCCAGCTCCTGTGTTCCTGGCACATACTACACACTCAACAAAAACTTCTACTATTAAATAAACCAAGGAGAATTTTCATAGAGAAAAGGAATCCTGTAGAATTTTATATTGCTTCACATGGTATACTAGGGCACTTTTTATTTCATTTGCTGAGTTGATGAGGCTAGCTTCAAACTTGTGACCCTCCTGCTTCAGTTTCCAGAGTAGCTGGGATTACAGGTGTGTGCCAAGCCTGGCTGCTTTTATTTCATTTGAAACAAGAAGCCATTTAAGAACACTGAATGTATATCATTTCACTGATTACAGTCCTTTAAAACAAAAATCTTGCTTGCCTAAGGTAAGGGATACCTGACAGTATACAAACATTTAACTACTTGCCTTTTTTGCTTTTAGAGGGGAAATAAATCGTCATGACAGCATAAAATTATGTAGTAATTTTGAAATCTTTTATTTTTGAAAGATTGGACTACATCCTATTCTGTGTGTGTGTGTGTGTGTGTGTGTGTGTGTTTAAATGATGTGTTTACAAATGTGGCATCACTCACTTCATGAGGACCTTATCACTGTACATTCTTAACACGCTTTATTGTCACCTGGGATTTTTTTCTCTGACAGGGCAGTATCTCGTGTATTAGAAGCACATCCCCAAATAGGGACCCTGGCCTTTCTCTTCATTGTGCACCAGCTGCTTTCATTCACACCTGCCTGCCTTGGCAGCCCAGTGTGTACTTCCAGAATGAGTCCAACTTGGTCCATTTTCCTCTGAAAGAAATTACTCTAATGAATGAAAACTTTACATCACTTCCTGAGCCAAGCAGACTCTTTCCAAACCAAAAAAAAAGGTTAAATTTTAGTTTGCAATCCAGTTATTAGAAAGCTTCAAGGTAAAAGTATCTCACAGTGAAGACCCACAAAGTGCCAGCTCCTCAGGGTTTATTATACTCTCTCCTGCCTGATGGGACTGAGTGGAGGCAAAAAAAAAAAGCTTATAACCTCAAATGTCACTGGAGAGGACACTCAGTATCGTAAGGACCTTTCTAGATCAGCTAAAGTGAGATGTCATCTCTGACCATCTGAGATTGCTGTTTGTCCCTACTCATCAAGGTGAGGCACCCCACAACCCCACCCAGGCATGCTCTCATGCTCACCTATACCCTGACCCAGAGACTGATGGGAGTTTCCCCACTGGAATTTTAACTACACTTGTTTGATTGCCTACAAAGATGAGTAACTTGGGAGAATTCCAGATGTGATAAGTCCTTTCTCTCAGAAGGATTTATCCTTTTTCCTGTCCTACTTGTATCCATTATTCTAACCTCTACTTTGCCTCTGTCCCTTAATGATTCAATTGTAGAATCAAACATATCATCAGTGATTAGGCTTTCTTGCTTTGTTACACCTTCTGTGATTGTTGGTGAAGTTAGACATTTTCAAGAGTCAGCATCTATTTGGTAAGACAAATTGTGTAATTCATTTACCTTCTGGAACTTGGCTTCAGTGTGTCTCACATCATACCCAGTTTGCCTTAAAGGGAAGTTCCTTATTTAGGAAAGCCTCAGCTAGAGGCTGTTGGAGTCAGAAGATACATAAAGGGACACTTTGTAGTGGAAGGGAAAAGGCTCACTGATATTCTTCCAGACATCTAACATTTTTACTGTAAACATTCTGTACCTTGTATTACTTCATTTTATTACTGTAACAAAATGCCTGTGGCTGGGTAACTTTATGAAGAAATGAAGATTATTTAGCTCACATTTCTGAAAGTTCATAGACCTTGGCACCAGCCTGGCTCCACATGCCAAGTGGCTCATGAGGGAAAAGTTGCAAGAGGAAGCCAGAGAGCAGTTTAAGGGTTGGGCTTGCTCTTAGGAGAACTATCTTCACTTTTTCAAAGGAATTCCCCAGCTGACCCAAGAACCTACTAAGCCGCACTGCTTAACATGGCCACGCTGAGAACCAAACTCCCAACACATGAGCCACTGGAGAGCAACCCACAGCTTACCTGTAGTATAGCTGCCACTCAGAAATGTCTCACATTTGAACACATCCCTCAGGAGTGGTTCACGGAAGAGAAGAGTGCCACACAGCAGCCTAGACAGCTCAACGGGAAGGAATTACGGTTCCATGTTCTGTTTTGTTTTCCTTTTTGGAAGAGAAGTGTTGAGAGACACTATTGCTTCCACCCTGTCATTAGTGGGTGGGTAGTGGTGATATAAAATAAGAGATGAATTAGGATAATAAGAGGCAAAGAAGAAAGGACTAAATTTTCCACAAGTAATATTTTTCTCTTCATGGTTATTTAACTTTGAAACGGAACTTGAAAGTAGTAATCATGGTTCTGCAGTAGACAAAGGACTGAATGTGGAAACCAGACAGAAAGGTGTGAGTGCCTTTATTACGTTAACTGCAAACATGTAAAAAATGCACAACTTCCAGGAATGCACCACTGTTTCCATCATAGAAAAGGAAAAGTCACAGGTGGTTGTTGTGTGCCTGTACCTTTTCTCTTCCTTAACTGTATCCTTTAATAAGTGTTTGCATCTTTTGCTTTTTCTGTGTTTACTTAGGTTTTTCTTTGGATCATTTTGTGCAGCGGGTAGATAATAAAACAACACCAGGCACAGAAAAACCTTTAAATAGAATGAACAGGTGTTTACGGCTCTCTCACCAACAAGTACCTTCAGTGCTGTGTCCCCAGAACAAACAGATGAGACCTGGTTACAGTCATACAATGATTCTGCCAGGGTATAGTGTCAAAGTGCCTGTCACCTAGGCACTAGGTGATGAGACAGACAACAAAAATCAGAAACCAAACAGCGACCACACACAGTATTCTAAATGCTCTAAATAAAAACATGGTATAAGCTATATAGAAGGATACTTGCTTTCTACTGGGAGAAGTGAGGTCTCTTGAGGAATTATAATGGAAAACTAAGTAAGTGTTTTAAATGGGGGAAGAGAGGATGGTACAGTCCTGTTTTCATTTGAAGAGTGAATGTCTAGAGGTAGAATTGTAGAGGACCCAGAATAAAAAGCACATAAAGCATTGCAGAGAATCAGAAGATTCCTTTGCTTCCTCAGCAAAATGACTCTTTAAAAGGTTCTTTAAATGTCATGACACTCTGGTTTGGAAATAATAACTAGTATATCATTCTGTACTGTGCTTTTTATCAATGGCTAATTTTATAAGGGTCTGAGAAAACTTTGTAAAATGTTCTATCAGTTCTCTCATAACACTAACACTGCTTCTATTTAAAAAGAAATTCCATTACATTTTGTCATCTTCACACACACAATTGAAATTTTATATCATTTTTCCCTGTTTACTCAGCTCCCACAGAACCATTACTGTGCAAGTTTGCAGATGGAGGACAGAAGAAAAGACAGAATCCAAACAAATACATCCCTAATGGAAGACCATGGCATAGAGAAGGAGAGGTGAGACTTGTAAGTCCTTTCTTGAAACTTCAGTGTGGTTGTACTCTCAAAACCTCCCATGAAGAGTTACACAGAAAGCATCCTGACTTGATTTCCCCATTTCTGAAACAGGTGCAGAGGTTAAAACCTCATATTGGTACATTATAATTCAAGCGGCGTCAGACGGAAACTCTTCACAGTGTGGAAGGCACTAAAGAGTGCTGATGATTCTCCATGGACAGATAGATGCTGGACACAGCTATGTTCACAAGATAGGCAAGGGCTAGGAAAAGGGTTCTAAAAGTATCTATCAAGATGCATGGATTTTTACATTATTTTTGATTGTTCTGATCTAAATACAACCTTTTAAAGAAGTTAACATTTATAATATTCAAAAAGTATTCTACATAGCGTTATATAACTGTCACTGAGCATGTTTTTAGGTTTTGGTGATTTTTGTGTATTTTTAAATCTCATTCTTTTGAATCTTTTTTTAACTTTCAATTTGTCATAAAATATTGGTCCTCCACTTCTCTGTATTTATTTTCAATAAATTGTTTCATTAAAAATAATAATATTCAAATCCAAGTGTGTCTAGAAAAAATGTTCTAGAATCTAGAAAATGTTCTGTCCAATGATAACCACTAGCTACTGGTGGCCACCTGAGCAATTGAAAAGTAACTATTTCCCTGGAGGTACTGAATTTGCTATTTAGTTTTGAATAGCTGCATGTGGCTAATGGTGACCATGTGGGACAGAGAAGGTCTTAGAGGTTAATTCTCTTCTTTTTTTTTTGTGGCACCGGGGATTGAACTCATGACCTTGCACACTTGCCAGGCAGGTGCTTAGGCCACTGAGCTAGATCCCCGGCCCTTGTCTTTTTGAGACAGGGTCTCACTATGCTGTTCAGGCTGGCCTTGAGTTCACTTTGTAGCCCAGACTGGTCTCAAACTCACAACGATCCACCTGTCTCA
>RJWT010037289.1:0-13079 GCA_004365215.1 Cuniculus paca | reverse complement strand
GCAGGGGGAAAAAACATTCCTTAAAGGCATGTAGTAAAGTTTTAAAACATGAAGAGGATGGCTCAGTATTGCAATGAGTATAGCTTAGTGACTTCACCAATAAATGCTACCAATTCCTGTACTTTTGGATAAAGTATACTGTGCATGGAACAGAGTGTATTTTAATATGTTCAATAGAATGCAGGTGACTAGGGCAGATGCTGCCCTAGAGAGCTCCTTTGAGGGATTACAAAAAAGAACCAGTTTCTCAGACACTTGCACAATAAAATTATAGTAATTGTACAGTTCTGTGGTTCGTGTGCTATGAACTGCTGCCCCTTGAATACGGTACTGTTGCATAGCACGTAACACATGCAACTATATAAGGCAGCTGGGGTGAGTCTTGCAGAGGAGGAACAGGGTCTCTAAAGGCTCCTGGGTTCCTTGGGAAGGGGTCTGAGTGGAGGATTAGCCTCACTTCTGCCACTGGCCTCCCCACAGGAGATCAAGAGCAACAAGACAGTTCTACACTTGGCTGTGCAGGCCGCCAACCCTACCCTGGTTCAGTTGCTGCTGGAACTGCCCCGGGAGGACCTGCGGACCTTTGTCAACATGAAGGTGGGGGCCTGGGCTGGGCGTATAGGTTGTGTGAGATAGGGGAGCAGAGGGCAGTGGGATATTGGGTGCCTGTGGGACATGAAGGGGACAGCGTGAGACACAGACACCGAGGGGTGTGTGGAGTGTGGCTGGGAAGGAGACATCTGGGATATGGAGGGGAGTGGGACGTGGAGGTGGCAGAGATGGAGTGTGTGTGGAGACCCACAGTGCAGATCTTCATCAGCCTGCCCTTCACTGTGCCAGGCCCACGGGAACACAGCCCTCCACATGGCAGCAGCCCTGCCCCCTGGACCTCTCCAGGAGGCCATCGTGCGGCACCTGTTGGCAGCCGGGGCAGACCCGACACTGCGCAACCTGGAGAATGAGCAGCCCATCCACCTGCTGCGCCCTGGGCCGGACCCCGAGGGGGTGAGCCTCGCATGGGCGGAGTGGCCTCTGAGCCGGTGGGGGGAGGAGGGAACTACCTCACCTGACCCTGACGTTAGAGGGTGACCTCAACCCCTACCCATCCCTGACTTCAAAATGTGACCTCTGACATCACCGTCCGATCCTTTCCCTCAACATGGTGTCTCCTGACCTCTACCCCAACCCTTAGTCTTAACCCAGATGTGGCTTCCATCCTCCCCCAGTGAGACCTCCAAACTCCCATCCCTAACTCTTGAGTCCTGACCTCAAATGAGACTTCTGACCCTTGTCTCTATCTTTTCACTCCCTTCAATGCTGACCCTAAGGTGGGAGCTTCCGGCCAGCAACTCCTGTCCCTTCTATTTCCCCAGGTCTGAACTCAGGTCTAATCCCTAACTGCACCTTGTGCCTACTCTTCCCCACTTCTTCCATCCGCCCACACTTCTCACTCCCCCTTTCTTGTCCCCAGCTCCGGCAGCTGTTGAAGAGGAGCCGTGTGGCACCCCCAGGCTTGTCCTCTTAGGACTCAATTCAGACCTGGACTGATTTTCCAGTCCCCACCGTCCCGTGGGACAGTCAGCGTATGCTAATGATGCAAACCCATGATAATGTATGTGGAATGTCTTGCCATTAGGGTCTTACATTAAAACCCCAAAATGGCTGTGGGGGGTGCACAATCCCCAATATTTGGGGTGGTGTGCTACTCCTCACCCACCACAAGGCGCCTTCTTGATGATTTCTGTGAAATTGAGGCCCCTTGATTGTTTCTGTGAAACACCCCAGACCCCTCTAACTGCCACCCACCAGGATCGTTCAGGATCCTCTCCAGCTCAGCCCCTTGTACCCAGAAATGCAGATGTCATTGCCTGCGTGATGTTCAGGATGTCCTAGTACCTTCCCAGTAGGGCAACTCAAATGGCCCCGATCTCTTCCAAGGAGCAATACCACTTGGATCTGAACCCCTGCAGATGCAGGAAGGACCCTCTGGGACTCATGTGACCTGGTTCCTACTGCTTTCTGACTCAGAATTCAGCAGAGTCCCTGTCCCTCACCTCCGCAGTCCTAGTGAATCCTTCCCCTAATCTGAGTGTTTCTGAAGCTCTTTATTAAACTCAATTCAAACTGGAACTGCATTGTCTCATCTCGGGGCACTGAGGGGTCACATTCGGATGGATGTGCCTGGTGGAGCATGTCGTAGACACTGGTGCTATCCCCTCACCCTGTCCACCCGTCCAGCCTCTGTGGATTATCCTCACAGTTCCAGGAGCCAGATAGCCCAAGGTCGAGGTGCCACTGTCCAGTGAGCACATTTCCTGGTTTGCATATGGCTGTCTTCCTGCTGTGGGCTCCACAGACCACTTTGCCCTCTGGGAAGTGTGGCAAGCCTTAAAAGCCAAGGAGTTTACTGAAGCAGCACTCAGTGGAAGAGCACTTGCTTAGCATTCAAGCCCTGGGTTTGACCCCCAGCACTGCGAAAACAAAGGCTGGAGAGTGCATGCCTGCTTTTCATTCCAGCAGCCCTCAGTGTCTGATAGAAGATGGTGTGTAAATACTCCAGTCCCTCCGAAGTGTACTTCTCGGAGTTCTACTCGGGCTCCCAGAGCCCCCCCAACAGAATGAAGCTCCTGATTTCTGTAGCGTTAGGCTTCATAACATACACTTTCTTGGCTGTTTTCCTTCTCTTTCGTTTTTCTTTTTGTACTGAGAATTGAACCCAAGGCCTTCACACTAAGTTGCGTCCCAGTTATTTGAAAATGTTTTAATTTTGAGACAAGACTTGAGTCTCTTTAAGTTGCCCAAGTTGGGCTAGAACTTATGATCCTGCTTCCTCAGCCTCCCAGATGTTGGGGTGACAGGTGTGTGCATTGCACTTGGCTGTTTTCCTTTCTATGTGTGTTTGCCTGTGCCTCAGCGGAATATTTGGTTGTGGGCACATTGGGAGGCAATTAAGTCATGAGGATGTAACCCTGGGATGAGATTAATGCCTTCATAAGAGGAGACAGGAAGGGCTGGGGATCTAGCTCAGCGGTCTAAGCGCCTGCCCGGCAAGCGCAAGATCATGAGTTCAATCCCTGGTGCCACAAAAAAAAAAAAAAAAAGACAGGAGGCCAGGCATGGTGGTGCATGCCTGTAATACCAGCATTTGGGAGGCTGAGGCAGGAGGACTGCTGTGAGTCAAGGCCAGCCTGAATTATATGAGACCGTGTCTCAAAAAGCCAAAAAAAAAAAAAAAAAAAAGGGCTGGGAGTTTAGCTCAGTGGCACAAGTGCCTGCCTGGCGAGTGCAAGGTTGTGAGTTTGATCCCCAGTACAAAAAAAAAAAACAAAAAACAGGAGAAAGTTTGCTTTTTCTCACTGCTCTTGCAGTGTGAGGATATAGGAAGCAGATGGCCAGCAGCAAATTGGAAATTGGGAAGAGTGGCCTCATCAGTCGGATCTCTGGTGCCATGATCTTGGGTTTCCCAGCCTCTAAATCTGTGACAAATAAATGTTCATTATTTAAGCCACACACTATAGTGTTCTGTTATAGCAGCCTGAACTAAGACACATAACACACACATACACACACATGCAAGCACACACACAACCACCTAATGTGATAGAATGTCCCTGGAAAACTGCATTTTTGTATGTGGATGTGGCACGAGGGGTTGAACCTAGCATGCTAGGTAAACACCTCTCCCAGCCCTAAGTTGTCCAGGATGGCATTGAACTTGTGCTCCTCCTGTCTCAGCTTTCGGAGTAGCTGGGATTGCAGATGTGCACCGCTGCCTGGTTAAAAAACTATTAAAAGAATTGACAAAGTCATTTTCAATTTGAAAGGGGGTAGCTTAGGAGCATCAAATGAGCAATAGCAAAATATTTTAATAACAGCACTTAAAAATTAATTACTCTAAATATTGACATGTTAAAAATCATACCAATCATATTAAGAAAAATGACCTTTTATTTCCAATGTCACCTGCTTGGAGCTTTTTTCCTATTGTTAGCCTGTTAACACTCATGGTTGTGAAAACACGAAAGCAGCTTTTTCCCTACCTTTAATCCCAAAATTTTGGGAGCCTGAGGCAGGAAGATAGAAAGCTCAAGACAGGCCTGGGTAACATAGCAAGACCCTGCCTCAAAATAAAAAATAAGGGCAACCTACTCATAACACACCTTCTATCTCTCTCTCAGACAAAAGTTTTCTTTCAGTATATTCTGCTCTTTAAAAAAAATGAGAGCATGTAAAATTAAAAGGCTTTTGTGCAGCAAAGGAAACAATCAACGGAGTGAAGAGACAACCTACAGAATGGGAAAAAAATTTGCCAGCTATTTCTCAGACAGTGGACTAATACATAGAATATACAAAGAACTCAAAAGAATTAGACCCCTCCCTAAAATAAAAGACCCAATTAAAAAATGGACAAGTGAAATGAATAAGACACTTCTGAGGAGAGTACAAATGGCTAATAAAAATATGAAAAAAATGTTTAACATAGCTGACCATTAAAGAAATGCAAATTAAAACAACTTACTCCAGAAAGAATGGCAATCATCAAGAAATCAAGGGCTGGGGATATGCCTCAGTGGTAGAGCTCTCTTGCCTTGCATGTACAAGGCCCTGAGTTTGATCACCAGCAGCAGTTTGATCACACACACACACACACACACACACACACATTCTAAGCCAGGTGTGGTGGTACAACCTGTGGTCCTGGTACTTCGTAGGCTGGGGCAGGAGGATCGCTGTGAGTTTGAGGCCAGTCTGGGCTACAAAGTGAGTTCAAGGCTGCTGGGGATATAGGTCAGTGGTACAGTGCCTGCCTGGCAAGCATGAGATTGTGAGTTCAATTCCCGGTACAAAAAAAACAAAAAACAAAAAAAACCCAAAAAATAAAAAATAGAAATAAAAAGGCCCCCGGGGGGGGGTGTGGGATGGGGGAGGCATGTAGTTCAGTTCAACTCAGTATCAAAGGGGGAAAAATGCATACTGAATTCTTCAATAAAGCTGTGACACTGTATCCAACTTGCATCATAAAGATCTCTCCTTGCACCTACTTAGATGTGCATTTTATATACATGGCTTATATTACAAGGATATATTATGAAGAATCATTGCTTTTCAGGAGAATTAGGTTCTCCCTTCCCAAGCCATCTGGCAGAAAATGGTGAGACATACTGATACTAGAACACAGCATTTTACTGCCATCTGTTGGGAAATTGTGGTACAAAGTCAAGTCTACTGTAGGGCCCATATCCAACCTGCAGGCTGCCTTTCTTTTCTCTCTCTTTCTCTCTCTTTCTTTCTTTCTCTCTCTCTTTCTTTCTTTCTTTCTTTCTTTCTTTCTTTCTTTCTTTCTTTCTGGCTGAAGAGGTAGTCTTGGGTCTCATATGCAATACATAATGCAGATAATTTGTTTCCTTTAAAATTATTTTTAGTCATTTAAAACCTGAGGGCAGCCAGGTGTGTTGGTATGTACCTCTAATCCCAGCAACCTGGGAGGCTCATCCAGAAGGTTTGCAAATTTGACCCCAGCCTGTGCAACATAGTAAGATTTTATCTTGAAAATTTAAAAAGTGTCAAGAAGGCTGATGTAACTCAGTGTGAAGGCTTTGGATTCAATCTCAACCAAAGGTGGGTTGTATGTTGTATATGTGCCCACTCTGGTGAATGGTAGGTATTTCTTGGCCTGGAATATTTTTTTTTGGTTTGTTTGTTTTTTTCTCCCCCAAAGTATTCTTTATTCAGAAACTTCACAAATGCTTCTCCTTTTTGTCAGCTGGCTTTGCAATATATTAATGTTTATTTAGGAATGTGAAAGCTGGCTCATACAAACATTTTGTATTAGTAGATTATTCCCTCAGAAGGGTATTCAGAAGTATTTTGTGCTGTGAATTCTGAGGCTATAGGAAGTGGAGTTTTGGCAATCCAGGTCATCAACATACGTGCCCCTGGCTGATGCCACTCCTCTGGCTTACAGTGCAGTTATTAGGCAGCATGTCTTATTCTGCAAAATTTTGTCTACATCTCAGATTCTACGTCTGGCCATCTTGGATTAGCTTCTTAACTCTGTTATGTTGAACAAGACTTAAGTTTTCGGGACTGATAACCCCAGCAACTTCCATAAGCTTTCACTTTCACATCTTTGATTAAATTAAAAGTATATTATAAATTTAATTGCTTTCAAAAGCGTCCTTAGTCAACTGTGTTGTGATGTATTTGTCTCTGATGTATTCTTTTTTGGGAGGTGGGCATCGGGGATTGAGCTTTTGACCTCGCATTTGCCACTGAGCTAAATCCCAGCCCTTGTCTTTTTGAGACAGGGTCTCACTATGCAGTTCAGGTTGGCCTTGAGCTCACTTTGTAGCCCAGGCTGGTCTCGAACTTGCAATGATCCTCCTGTCTCAGCCTCCCGAGTGCTGGGATTACAGGTGTGAGCCACCACACCTGACTTCTCTGATGTATTCTTCAAAATTCTTTATTTTTCCTGTCCTTGGAAAAGAACCTGACACACCAAGGATTTTCCTTCAGGATATACTTCTGTCCACATCAAAATTAAGGTAATCATGGAAGTTTCACCTAGAAGTTGCCTAAAGCTTTCCCTGCTCTTTTTGGTATTTCAATGTGTTCATTAAGTTCTTTTTCTTCTTTTTGCAGCAGAGATCCAGATTTGCCAGGGATGGTCTTTTTAGAATTATTTGGCTAGCAAATCATGGCACAGCTGAACAATGTACCTCGATGACCCTTTTGGGTAATACAGAAGAATATTTCAAGAAGATTCCAGAGTGCTGGAATTACAGGTGTGTGCTACCGAGCAATTTCTCCACATCTTCACCAATGTTTATTTTCCTTTTTAATTATAGTCATTGTAGTGAAAATGAAGTGCTATCTCATTGTGGTTTTGATATGCACTTTCCTGATTTGTGTTGAGCATCTTTTCATGTGCAATTGGCTGTTTAATACATTTTGCTTCTTATGAAAACTGGCAACACATCCAGAAACATTCAGAACTCAGGTATATTTCTCAGTTCCAAGACGGTGGTTTCATTGTGCTTTTCTTTGCTCTCCATGACCTACTATGATCAGTCTTCTGAAATTGAGCCTCAGTACTGTCCATACCAACAGTTTGACTTGGCTTTGAGTTGTTCATTAAGCCCAAATGCAACAAAACACATGAATATTTGGAAACCCTTCAGAAAAACACTAGAGTTAAGATTTTGCTAATGTAAGTGTTTTTTTCTAACTCCTTTACCTGGATATTGCCTTGAGTAATCATTATCTGGATTGTATCCTCTTCTGTGGCATTTTTCTTTCTTTCTTTCTTTTTTTTTTTTTTGGCACTGGGGATTGAACTCACAACCTTGCGCTTGCCAGGCATGCGCTTAGGCCGCTGAGCTAGATCATCGGCCCTGGTGTTTTTGAGACAGGGTGTCACTATACCGTTCAGGCTGGCCTTGAGCTCATTTTGTAGCCCAGGCTGGTCTCGAACTCACAACGATCTGCCTGTCTCAGCCTCCCGAGTGCGTGAGTCACCACGCCCGGCTGGCATTTTTCTTTCTTTTGAATTCTTCCCTTGCCCAGTTCTTCAGGTATTTGTGGTCAGATGCATTTGAAACTTGCTGGATTACTTGCAAAATCCTTCTGTAGAGGAGGAGAACTTGTTGCCTTCTCGGGAATTGCTTTAGCATCTGCTTGCCTGGAGATAAGCGGGAGGCGGCCATGTCAGCTGAATGGTATCTGGCTTGGCCTGTGTTTTGAAGTGCACAACTCGAAAACCGTGTAGGATAGCCTTGAATTATTGCACAGCCTAGTAAATGACTATGTGCATCAAAGCCCGGGTACCTAGAATAGATTCTTAGCTTCTATTTTTTTTAGATGATGATTTTAGGTGTGTGATGTAACTCCACCACTTTCTAATCTCCAGATGGAGATAGATTAATTCCATTTCCTTGCAGTAGAATTAATCATTAAGTGCACCAATGCCTGTAAAGCTCTTGGGGCTGTTCCCAGTCTAGGATGAACACCATATGAGTGTTGCATCTATAACATTTTAATTTATTTAACCAATACCTGCTAAATGCAGGCACACCTAATATTTCCACATAGATGCCCTTTAAATCCTCATTACAATTGTCTTGGGACAGATAGCATAGGTAGAGGACCAACTTCAACATGTCACCCAGTGGAACATGAAAGGCTGTGCATTCCAGTAGGTGCTTGCAGACCTCACATAACCCTCGATGGACATCTGACTGGAGTTTTCACATCCCAGGGGGATTCCTCTCACCTCTTTAAGAAACAATGAAGACTTTAGGGATGGGAAGGTTGTTTAAGATTCCCAGTCCCTAGCAGGACCTGGTGGTACACGCCTGTCACCCTAACATTGTGAAAGGCTGAGGCAGGAGGATCACTTAACCCACACACGCAATTACACACATCAGCTACCCCAACCTGAAAACCTTGGGGAATCTTCCCCACCCCCATACTGGGGTTTGAACCCAGGACTTTTGCACTGAGTTACACCTCCAGCCTTTAAAAAAGAATTTGGGGGGTGGACAGAGTCTCACTGAGTCACTAAGTTGCCGAGGCTGGGCTCAAACTTGTGATCCTCCTGCCACAGCCCAACCTCCGTGGGTTCCATTCTGGCCACCAGCTAAAGTCTGGAAGTCGCAGACCGTTCAGCACCACGGAAAGCGCCTGTGCACAGGCGCAGAAATCCCTGCAAACGTCTCTGGCCCCGCCCCCTGCGCGCCAGCCCTCCCGCAGGCCAAATTCAAAGCGCCCTCGTCCAGTTCACCGAGGCGAAGGAGACTTGGGTAAAGACGGACACCCGCTCCAGATGAATTTACACACTGAATCTCCCATGGAGACACAGGATGGCCTGGTGGGGAAGACGACTTTATTGGGATGTTAATGGGAGGATGTGGGAGGGTGAATTCCAGGGAGCAACAGACACTGGAACCAATGGGGTGATCACCTTCAGGAGCAATAAATTAACATAAATAAGGTGAGGAGGTCCTAAGTGAGGCGGCAGCGGGAAATACCTGCGGGATTTCTTAGGGACAGAATTTGGAATCGGAACGAACTTGTCAAGACCTCCCTCCCCCACCCTGGGCTGGGAGTTGGGGTTGTGGGGCGCCAGCAAGAGGGGAGGTCTGGGCTCAGGGTCGGTCCTCCAGGAAGCGGTAGGTAGGGTTCTCATAGCCGTGCCGCTGCAGTTCTCGCAGCTGCTGCTCCTCCAGGCTCAGCATGGGGTCCACCTGCGGCAGGGGCGGAGCGGTGTGGGGCTGGGGCCTCGCTGCTGCTGCTGCTGCTGCGCGCAGCGTCGGTTCATACCCACCGCAGGCTTCGCGCGCTCACCTCCACCACCCCGTGACTGATGGCGCCGTAGGGCTTCTTCCGGCGCAGCAGCAGCATGGAAAGCACGATGAGGGAGGCCCCGCCCGCTCCCAAGATCAGCAGACCCGATACGGCCTCTCGGGACACGCCTGTCCCGGCTGGTGCCTGCGTGGAAAAGGACATGAGACCCAGAATAACTCTGAGGCTCATCAGGGTCTCCTGCGGCTTTGGGAGCCACAGCCTAGACATTGATCTCCGCCATCTCTCCCTGGGCACCCTGGGTTAGGCCTCCTCTTACCAACTCATCTCTCTGAATCTCCGAGGAGTGGAAAGGAAAACCCCTTGGAACAGACGCATTCACCTGGGGGAGCAGGAAGTGCCATGAGCCCCACCTGCTTCCTTCCTAGAGTCCAAGAGGGCCTCCCTCACTCAAATCCACATCTTCAAACCCCTCTTCCCTCAGACCAAGGACTCCAAACCCCACACCTCCTTCCCTACCCCCAGGAGTCCAGGTGCCCACTGATCTTCCTTCAGGAACCCACAGGTCCTACTCACCTTTAGCTCATATTGCTCCAGGGGGGATGTCTTCTCTTTCCCAGAGGATGCAGCATCTTGTTCTGTGGACCCTACCCCCCCAAGTCCTATCTCATTCTGGAGGGTCCAGAGGGGTGCTGCCGCCACCTGAGGAGGCGGTCAGAAAGGGCACCAGACTCCACCCCAGAAGATCTAAATTTGCTCGTGTATGGACCTTGTCCACTTTGGACGTAGGATTCAATGGGATTTAGTGGCTGAGGTCTACCTTGTATGATACTTTACCTTTTGGAAGGGTCACAGGGGTGTCTGCTGGCAGCCAAAGGGGCCGAGGCAGGTGAAACAATGAAGAGGAGTGAAGAAACACCAAAGAAAGAGTGAAGAAACACCCTCCCAGGGGCCAAAGGAGGACCGAGGACCATAGGGAGGCCTTCACGCTCTGAGACATTCCTCCCCATCCTCTCCCCCTTACTGTGGGGGCTAAGACACCCCCAGACTCTAGGAGATTAGCCATGAGGTTGGAGGCTTGTCCCTGGGATCTGGGGTTCTCCATATTGAGGTTCACTCACCATCCTTGGAATCTGGAGGCTGCAGCCCACCCTTGTCCTCACTGCTGCCCCCAGATGCAGGAGCCTCCAATTCATTAGGACCCAGGTGTTCAGAGCGGAGGAGTTCTTCTGAGGGGAATATGCAAGGAGGGGCTGAGGTGGTGAGCACAAGGATTCCACAAGCCATACAGGGTGAGTGCAGAGCAGCACTTAGTGGCGTGCTTGGGAGATCACGCAGCAGCAGAGGCAGCCCTAGGTGCCACCTGGCAGTGTGGCCAGAGGTACCGCTGGCAGAGAGGGTGGAGGCTAGAGTTTTCAGAATCTAGTTTCATTAACTATCAAGAGATTTAGCTGTGGGTCATCCAGGAGGAAGTCACAGTAGATCCAGAGGCTGTACAAGGTCACACTTTCTAGTATTCATGTTCTTGTGTAGGTCCCTCCCATTAAATCTGGTCTCAGTTTGTAACTTGGTAAACACTTGAATGTGGGCCTAAGTCTTAAGCACATCTGGAAGGGTTGGAGCTTTGGCTCAGTGGCACAGTTTCCTTAGCATGTGCAAAGGCCTGGGTTCAGTCTTCATTACCGAAAAAAAAAAAAAAGATCTGGGAACATCTACTTTTCTGTGCTGGGTGGTCTGAACCATCATGTAGGAAGCCCCTGCATGGAGAGGTTCCTTGGAGAAGAGAGGCCCTGATCTTTCCTGGAGAGGGGGATAGGTACCTTTGCCAGAGTCCCAATCCTTCAGTGATCCTCTAGCTAAATACAGCTGCTCACCTACTACTGGGAAGTGCACCAGGAGAACCATCCAGCTGAATCCAAAATAGTTGGCAGAATTATGAGCAAAGAAAAATGGGTTTTTGGCTTTTGGTTTTGGATTTGTTTTTTTAAGACAGGATCTCGCTGTGTAGTTCAGGCTGAACTTGAACTGGCTCAGCCTCCTGAGTGCTGGGATTACAGACGTGTGCCACCATACCCAGAAGAAAAATGGTTTTGAGGATTAAAACTATTAAGCTCTAGAGTCTGTTACACAAGAGTAGATAACTGAGCTGGACAAGGTACATGCCTGCAATCCTAGCTCTTGGGAGGCTGAAGCAAGAGGGTTGTGTTTGAGGCTAGTCTGGACAATATAACATTTCAGGCTACCCTGAACTACATAGCAAGACCCTATCTTAAAAAAATAATAACTGAAATGGGGGAGGGTTTGTGATTTGAGGGTCAAAGTCTGCCTTTAGAGGTCTAGAATGAGGGCCAGGGGCACTCACGGATCTGGGGCCGCAGCTCCTGAGCCAGGTGGGGGTTCTGATCAAGCAGCCCCAGGCTCTGATTCATCCTTTCCTGAATCACCTGAAGGTGGGTCTGCACCTATGGGGAGGAAGTATGAGAGATGGGCTGGTGCAGTAGCACACACCTATAATCCAAGCTACTCAAGAGGCCGAGGCAGGATTGCAAGTTTGAGGCCAGCCTGGACAACTTATCAAGAATTTAGACTCTGTCTGAAAATGCAAATATATAAAAATAAAACAGGTCGGGATATAACTTAATGGTTAGTGCCTCCCTAGTCAGTGCGAACTCCTTGATCCCAAGGAAAAGGGAGGCACAAGAAGTAAGTATAGGATACAAGGAATATGGGATAGAAGACAGGAAGTAGGGTAAGTGGGGCAGGTGTGGAGGATCAGAAAGTGGGGTTTGGGTGGGTTCCAGAGACAGGAAGTAGAATTGGAGAGTAATACAGAAATGACAGTGGTTCAAGGGCAAGATTTAAAGTTAAGAGCACAGAACAGAGTATTTACAGACACGAAGAAAGTCTCCAAGAAATAGGAATTAGATTCTGAGGACACAGAGAAGGGGAAAACAAATGAGACTAGGGAGGAAGACAGGTTGAGGGACAGGAACAGGGTTTAAGGCACAGGAAAAGGATTCTAGGAAAGAAAGTAGAAGTCCAAGGGACAGGAAGTAAGAATTCAAAGGAAGAGAAGGGGATCAAAGGCGCAGTGTAGGTGGGGAGCAGTGTTCCAGGGTCAGGAAGCAGGGTCTGAAGGACAGGAAATGAAGATGAGGAATTGGGAAAAGTACGGAGGCCCAGGAAGGGGTCCAAGGGACAGGATGTAAGGGACAAGAGAAGAGTCTGAGGGCCTGGGATCTGGAGGCATGTGAGCACCTGGAATCGCATCTGCTGGGCCTTCTCAGGGTCCACAGCGGCCACGTGCTGGTAGTGTCGCAGTGTGTGCCTTTGCTCCTTTTGCTCTGCACGCAGGTAGCGCCGCAAGGCCGCCAGGACACGCTCTGCCTACGGGAGAGAGGAAGGCTGCCCAGGCCTGTTGTAGCTTTTCTCTCATCCTGCTTTCTGTCCCCACCACCCTGTACCTGAGGTGGATCCCCCTGAAGCGCCGCCAGGAAACCTTCCAGGGCAGCCCGGCGCTGGTCATTGATCAGGGCGATGACGCGGGTGGCATGGGTTTCTACCAGGCGCTGTCGCTCACCAGACACCTGCTCCTCCAGGGTCTGCAGAATGGACTGGAAGTGCTGGTGTTGAGGATGGGGAGGTGGGGGTGGCACGGAGTCAGGAAAGGTAAAGACAGGTGAGTGTGTGGGTCAAAGGGAGTCTGGAGAGGCAGGACTATTGGGGCAAGCGGGCCAGGGTTCTGTGGGTCTGGCCTGGATGGAGCCACCTGAGAT